>DWCF01001372.1:0-31277 GCA_018230265.1 Delias oraia | reverse complement strand
AAAGACGTTCTAACGAAGGTCGCGGGCAACCGCTGGATCCAGATCGCTCAAGATCGCAGCGGGTGGGCGTCTATGGCCTATGTGGAGGCCTATGTCCAGCAGTGGACTTAAATGGGCTGATGATGATGATGAACCAATGCGCGGTCTGTGGCGCGGTTGTCCATGGGCGACGGTGTTCTCTTACAGACCAACAGTTTCTTAGATAAGCGCGTTCAAATGAACAAACTCATCAGACTCATAATATTGGTATAGATTTACCCTGCTGACCGACTATGCTTGTTGGGAACTTTTTGCGAAACTGATATTTGTAAATTCAATTTCAATGTATTCAATACTCGAGGATGTGATTGTTGCATTAGGTGGTCTCGTCGCGACGACATTGGCCTATCAAAAGAGCCCTGGCATCCAGCCCGCTGGCCACAGGCAACATACAAAAGCCAGGCACTTTGTATTTACAAGCCTCTGCAATAGGATTTAATTTTAACCGTTCAGATTGGTACAAGAGTGCCAGGAGTGAGCGAGCTCTTTCTCCATCTATGGCAATGGTGCAGAAATTTGTGGTGAAATACACAGCTGAAATACAATCGTGTGGCATGAGCCTTGTCTAAGAGGTCTTATAATACAACGAAGCGAGAGGTATCGGGTTCGATCCCGATTCGGATAATATGTATTTTATTTTGGGAAACGCATTTTGGGAGAACCATGCTAAAGCATATGCTGACTCATAACGTGGCACGCCCTAAGTGATACCACAAGCTAACAGAATTCTCAGCGTGAAACAGTATTTGTATACTGTGTTTCGCTGTGTCAGTGAAGATATCGGAAGCCCTTGAAAATGCCTACTGAGCGGCGTAAAAAGCCAGCTACACAACCAATGCGTTAACTGTGGCGCACTCACCCATCGGTGGCGATGATTTATTACCATTTAGAAGACCCACGTTGTCTGCTGTACCATAAAAAAAGAGAGCCACGCTGACGCACTCATTGGGCCGGCTCATCGGAACTGATACCACGTTATCACAGAATACCAGCGTGAATCCGTACTGTACTGTGTTTTAAAAAAAACATTACAAGTCTCACAGTGCTATGTTTCGATGGAATTAAAACGGTTAAAAAGGATTTTGCGCCGTAAATTGTATTCTATTCTAGTAGCGGGGTAGAAAATTAATTCGCGCAACGCACATGCTAAATAAAGTATTGGCCATCGCTGCATTGATCTCGTAATCTATGCATATATAATTCACTCGTAGTGTAGTAATGGCTGTAGTCTGTTTACATACACATAATGTTTTAAACATAAAAACTCATGGGTGGCGGTATTCTCGATATAGAAGACTCGCCTGCTCTGATGTCCGCTATACCATATAAAATACAATACAGTTAAGTTGTACATACCATTCACTCTTACAGAACAACAAGGCTAAGAAATATATAAAAATAAATAGTGATTTCAGACCCTTTGATTTTCTCTTTTTATTGAGTATGAGTTAACATATTTGTTGGTATTATTTACAGATACATCTTAAAACTCAAAAAACTCCATTTATCTGACTGAACAAAGTAAGGGACGAACCCGTACCTAGTCGCAAGTCTAAGAATAAAGTAGCGAGTGCATTATTGCATGGGAAGGTGGAATTTATTGTATGCGAAATCGATGCACAGAGTAAACGCACTGCGCATAAATATTTAATCTTATTTGAATTACGCTCTTGGTGGTACTACCCGCTTATTTTTCAATGTCCCATCTCCCCTTTGTACCTTCGAACATACAACGTCCACACTTGACGGCCGCTTAGTTGTTAGGATTTATGCACATAGTTATGAGCAAATTGTACACAAATGACATGATGGACTATAGCCTGATAAATATTGAGTTTGCAGTCTGTCTGAAGTATGGATGGCCAATAACTTTAAAGGGTTAAATTCTGATCTCGTCATAAGATTGGAAGAAGTATGGGTATTCCATATGAGATGGAAGAACCATATTGCTAAAGTTTTAACGATCTGAAGCTAAAAACAAAAGACTTGTAAATGAGACGCATAAAATCCAGTAAAAGGTAAGAGGTCAGAATAATATGAAAATTAAGCTTAAAATAGCCATATTTAATGCAAATCGCATGAACAGTAATGGAAACAGATAAAAACCCATTGAGGCAACTAAAGCATAAACCTTGACTGTATGCCCCATCAAAAATACCGAGCGAAGGTGGACAGGTCCTCCTAAAAACGTTCAGACGATTATTTTTATACGTTTAAATATATGCAAAATGTACAATTTATTTGAAAATAGGAAAGGTTTTTAATCGTTCAAATAATGTTTAGATAGTATCTTCAAAAAAAAAGTGTTACTGTACCTAAAAGACCAGAATTGCACAAACCACCGACAGCTGGTGCGGCTGTCCATGGGCGGAAGACCGTTTATTCGAAGTGAGCTTCCTGCTCGTTGGCTTGCTCATTTTTATTTAAAAAAAATTACGAGTTTCATGAACATTCAAATTTTAGCAATAAGTTGATTAATTAATGAGGTGTCTGTTATCCTCAGTTTTTTCGATTGTTTTGATTTATTCAAAGATATTTAATATTAATGACGTTGTTAACCTGAATCGGCTTTCACTGATTATGGCAACCATTTATTTATTTTTTAGCTTTCGCTGGCATCTTTACTAAAAATCAAATTTTAAATGCATACAAGGTAATTTCTTGAGCACAGCAATTTTTATATCACCAACAATTCTCTCCATCAATAATAGAAATATTGGTTATTATATTAGTATGTATTCGTGTAAATTAGTAAAATATTTTTTAAGCTGAAAATAGACACGGCTTTTAAACATTTAAAATACTCAGCAACGCGCAGGCTGCTCTGCAGAGGCTGCGGGTGTCTATGGGCGAAAGACCGCTTATCCTAGATGAACTTCCCGTTTTATTTTCATCAAAATAATCGTATTGGTGCTAAAAGGTGGTGATAAAAGGATATAAGTATATATAAGTTAACATTATAATTTGTAACTTACACCTCGACATGCAAGTTAAATAAAGATGTGCCGTCACGATACCTCGACTTGTTACTCAAAGGCTCGATTAAGATTTACAGTTTTGGCACTAGACCATGTTTAGATTCGCCCGAAGTCACCTCAGTGGCGGTCAGTGTCAGCATTGGGTGAGGGTATGGCGGAAGGGTTCACCACTGAGTAACTTCAGTTCCGCAGACCGCATGGAGACTTCACAATCGCTGCGCACCTGGACCTAACTGATCAGCGGGCAGCTTCTTGAACAAAGAGCTCTATTTACTGTACTTACATGTTAGAGGCAAATGGTATAGCGTCGATTTTTTTAACTATCCTTTGAATGTTTTTGGCCGCTTTTCGAAATTTGATCATTTTTTTTAATCGTGTATGTGTTTGAGTGTGTTATGTCATGTAGCAGCAACAAATGCATTTTTATCAAATACATTTCTTAAAAATAAAATGCATTTTTTTTAGTATTATTTTTTTATGTAAAAGGTGACAAAAATGAGTGTAGGATACCTCACCTAAGATAAGTGGTTCTCCGCCCATGGACACGCCTAACCCTTGCTGGACCGTGGGTGCGTTGCCGGTTTTTTAAGGATAGGTATGGTCTTAATCGGAAGGTCCCAATGTCGTCATGGTTTGACAATACCTCTGCAGGGAGCTGATTCCACAGAGTGGTGGTGAGCGACTCAGAATGCCTTAAACAATACTCAGTTGCGGAACAACAATCATACTAGTGTCATGTATAATTCGTAACTGTTATCTCGACTTAGTGGCTATATTTAGGCTATGATGTCACCCGAAGCGCGAGACGAAAAGGACAATAAATAACGTGACGTCACGGAGGAGAAGGCCAACGAACCGCATGTCGGTTGCAAATGTTTGGATCATTTTGGGATTTGATGCGTTTTCAATTATGACTTTCACACTTCACGTTAATGATCCCGCTCAGTGTTTCCAAAATGGCGAGTCGCGTTACTCGTTATAAAATACTGAAGTATTTCTATTTTAATATAATATTATTTATTCATCTGTGAACATACTGATAAATTGACGTAAATTTATAAAAAATACTGTGATGTTTAGTATTGGTGCTACTATGATTCTGCCGTAATATAACACAATCCGCACTTAAGTTGTGTTGCCGGCTCTTGCCGTTTGATCAGTATAATTTGAAGGGCCTCCAAAGTATTCACTCACTCATAAATTCATAGTATAAGTACTATTTCACGCTGAGTATTCTGTAAGCCCGTGGTATCACATCAACCGAGCCCGCACAGTTAGTGTGTCAGCTTATACTTTAGTTTGGATTTCCAACGAGTAAGACTGAAAAGACACTTGCCCGGCCACTGTCAAGGCTTTCCAAAGATTGAACAAATAATGCTTTTTTATTGGAAGCGATGATCGAACGAAACCGATAGATACTCTTCCATTGTGCTGGGCTTATAAAGCCACTCAGCTACGAGGCTCTCAAACAACTGCATAATAACATCTGAATCTCGAACAATTCAGAAACCCTGCCTATGCCGCTTCAGAAATTTATGACTACAGTGATGTGATTCATCGCTCGGTCATAATTCTGCCGTCTCATTTCGCTAAACGGCCGGGAATTTGAGATTTACCCATCGCGTCGCTACTTGTGTACAAAATAAATCAACTGAATGCCGCCATGTTTTTGATGGAATTGAAATATTAATTAGTCCGAGAGATGATCGTCTTTTATTAGTGGTAATTAATGTTTTATCACAGTCGACGTCATTAAAATAATAAAAGAGAAGATTTATTATCCGACAGGAATTTTGAAATGTTTTATTTGCCGTCTTATCATCGAATTTTTAGTTGATAGTAGATATGTGTTGAATTGATTGTGTTTTTTATTAAGGAGAACAGCGGTCCTCCGCTCATGGACAACTCCAGCCTTTCCTGTGCCGCGAGTGCGTTGCTGGCCGTTAAGGTATAGGTAAGCTCGTTTTTTAAATGTCCCCAAGTCATATTGGTTTGGAAATAACTCAGTAGGTACTGAATCCACGGAACAAAATGTCTTAAAAAACTCGTAGTGATTTTAAGTCTACATGACTTTTAAATACGATTTTAAAATTAAAATCGCTTTTAAAGTAACTTTAGTGTGACAAGTAAAAAATGAAAAATATAGTTTTTGTTTATAAATAGGGAAATTGCATTTCGACATACACTGATTGGAAGAATGATATTCAAATGATAATATAAAAAATTAAAACTAAATAAAATTATTAATATTGTAAAGATTGTCTTCCGTCAAATTTGATAATTAAAACGTATATAAATTTATTTTCGTGTATTTTTTTATGCTATAGCGGACAACGAAGCCGACGGGTCTGCTATATGGTAAGAGAACCCGCCGTTCATGAACAACCACGCTACTATCCGCGCATTGGTTTGTGTTGCCGGCTTTTTACGCCGCTTAAGCGGCACTTTTAAGGGCCTCTGATATCCTCACTATTCTGCGACACAAAGTACAGCTATCGTTTCATGCAGAGTATTCTGTCAGCCCGTGGTATCACTTCGGACGAGCTGGCCAATTCAGCATAAGCCACAGGTGCACCCACGGGTGCTGAGTAAGGTAATGTAAGTTGTAATCCCATTTGAATCTCACTTAGTAGAACAAATAAAATACAGTCAATGCTAGTGTGCTTGAGCGATCGAAATAACTCTAATTAAAAACGATATAAAATTATATGAATGCCGGAATAATCTTGATGATCAGATCTGTCTGTAATCATTTGAAATGGCACTCGCATTCAGCTAAGTGCAGGTGAGGTTGATCTCACACACGATACGCGGCGCCCGCGCCGGATGCCTCGATAGCGTTTAGCTTAAGATATGAGGAACACTTTTACACTTTCACTTAGCTATTTTACACATTACCTAGGATCTTTTATTGCTAATATTTATGTTACAGAACTTAAAATAGCAACGTGAAATAGTATTTGTACCGTGTTTCGCTAAGTGAGTGAGAATATCCATGAAATTTTACTGCTCAAATGGCATAAAAAGCCGGCAACACAAACGAAAACTAATCATGGATTGAGTCGCGTTTATCTATTCTCTTTACCGTATACCGCTGATGAAACCATAAATAAAAGATAATGCATTAGGAAGTGTCATTAGGACATCTTAACCATCGTTCATTTCTTGTTTGTGTACCGGTCTTATGATGAACTAGCTACAACGTGAGCATTTTCAGGCATCTTGCGCCGCGTAAGAGGTATTCCCTAATCATAAGCCCTTAATGGCTGGCCCAGCTGGTGCTCGGGTTAATCGTGGGCAATTGATCACTTATCCTAGATAGCTTCCAGCTGAAGTGCTTCCTCTTTTATTAAAAAATAATTTAACAATATAACTTCTACTAGTTATGGTTTAAGTGAATAACAGTACCGACTTGAAATGGTAGCACAAAGGAATCACCCGTCTCCTAGAGTAGCCGGTCGGTCCTCTAATTGCGAACACGGTCTTATGAGATATTCCGCGGATGCGCTCGCGCAGCCCGATACGCGACCTGCGTACTTACGCATTGTACCACAATCCTTCCGCCTCACGCCTCCGATACCTATCTCGTTTGGACCAACACATAAATTGAATTAGTTGGAAATGAGTGGATTGTTCTATGCCATACCGTACCAAGCGGCTGGCTTTTCTGTTCTTTTGATGGCGTTTAAAAAATCTTACTTAAAAACGCAAACATTTGTCAGCATGGATGGCTTGATACTGATGATCCTGATGATGACTCTTTCGCAAAAAAATTACTGAAAAGTTTCAATGTAACTTAAAAATATTTATACAACACATATTAATTATAAACGTATACACGATAAGACCGCACAGGCTACAATAATGAAATAGTGTGAATAGCCCAAAATATGACGACAAGTGTGACGTGACGTGTCCGTCAGGAAGCCAGCGGCATACGACATTTGCCGGGCCACTAATGCCTAGTATAACACTGTATACATCATGTGGTATTTTAGCTTAAACAAACTTGTCTTCGTGGATCTTCTTTACGGTAAGAGACCACCGCAATTTCCGAACTTTCGGTTGTTGTGCCGGCTTGAGTGGCATTATTTCTAGGGCCTGCGAAATCTAAGCCCGACACACGATGTCACTTTTAGAGTCAGGTCAATTAGTGCGTGAGCATAACTCTCCCAAGGGTAATACAGTGTTAAGACACTCGCCGAGCCACTAGCAAGCCCGTTCAAAGACTGAATATCATATTTTTTAATCGGAGCAGGTTCAAACCCGCTACTTCTGGCCAAATGATAACTTACAATACCACTCGACCACGCTATTAAAAGCTTTCAAACTGGCAAAAGGATGTAATTTTGATGGCCATTTATAAATTTTTAAAAAGAAAAATGTAAGCATAAAATAGAATTAATTTAAACTCACTGCGACAAGCTGACGAATAAGCATGACAGTTTCTTTAAAATACTGTAAAAATTTACATATTCATCACACTGTCGTCGAAGATGGTGTTATCTTTCTATTTATTTAATTTTTTTTATTGAGACAAATTATTTTATCAATACAAAATACCATGTAGTGGATTGAATTGCCTTATTTAACACTACCGTTGAAGTTATTGGCTACAAAGATCTACAAAGACCTTCAGAATATATAAGAAATTAAAAATGCCTTTAGTCCTTTTATTGTAAAATATATATCATATAACACTACTTAGACTGTTTTAATATTATAGTGGATAACGGAGCAGATGGGGTCCCGCGATAAGATACATCACCGCCGCCCATGGCGACGAACATGCTACTAGCAACGTATTATTTGTGTAGCAGACTTTCGATATCCTTTTTTTTTGAAAATCGAGAGGCAAACGAGCTGGAGAGTCACTTAGGGTAAACATTTCTCCGCCCATGGACATCCTCAGCCTTTTCTGGGCAGCGATTGCGTTGTTTCCCAAGTCATATTCGTAAACGCTCAGTAATGGAACGACAAACATTGATGTGATACGAAAGAAACTTTGTTCTTGGGTGATTAAATTCAGCTGCAGTTAATAATCCAAACAACTCTTCAGACTTCATCCAAACAAATCAACTTTTCCGTGATAACAGATATAGAAGCCGCGATAGAAGATTTTTTTTATTGTATAGCGGACAACGAAGCTGGTGGGTCTCCTATATAAAAAGAGAAATCCGCCGCCCATGGACAACCGCGCCGTACGTAATGTATCCTCACTTATCTAGCGGAACAAGTACTATTTCATGCTGGTATTCTGTGAGACCAAGCGTGGTGTCATACATGTTCATATGTAAAGACCTAATAATAATTATTGTATACGAATACCAAATGAATGGTTTTGATTTATCTCTATGCTGTAACGATTCAGTCCACGTTGGAAATCTAGAAAATAATACAGGAAGTGCGGTACTTGAGATAATGTTTTATTTATGAAGCTAATTGGCAGTACATATACAATCAACTATCCATAATTTTTCCGTACTGATGTTACTCTGTCTGTTGTTCTTTCAAGAATTAATAAAGAAATTAAGCCTTACTCACTGGATTTTATTAGTGACACCTATGTTACTATTTTAATCTATTTCCCACCCCAGCCTGTCTTTCGACACAGGCCTCATCTAGGACCTCTTCAATGAACGTTCGTAGTCCTTCCAGGACCTCGGGTGCGTTGTTCGCTTTTAAGTTCCATTCTTTTTCCTTATTCCTCAAAACTCTTGTCCATTCGAGACCAACATTTCTCTTTGCAAATGGGGAATGAACTGATAATTACCATTGAATAAGTATGAACTCTTATATAAAAGGTTCAGGTAGAATTTTTTTGAAAATAAGTCTCGGATAGATGTAAGTAACGAAAGTTTGTAGTTTTAAATTCTAAGAAAGAAATATCGCAAACACACGGTCAGACTCGCGTGCTAAGGCGTCGTAATGAAATATCATTCCGAGAAGTTTGAAACAATTAATTGCAAATATAAATACATTATACATAGCATTATTAGATAGAGCTTATCTCTATCTAACATGGAAACTCGGCTCTGAAATAATAAAGAAAGAGCAACATGAAGCTTGCGAGATTGCGAATGATAATTTGGTGCGTGCGCGCATCGACCACCCATGCGGAACTGGCCCGGCGTGTTGGGCTTCCGTTTACGAAAATGCGCTCTCTGCCTACTTTTATCGTAACTGCTTCGGTGTATTTTATAGCATTTTGTTCGTTTATTCATGAAAATTTGTGAGATGATGGATCTGTTGACATATTTTAAAGCATCTACTATGTAATCACAGAATACTCAGCGGCAAATGGTAGTTGTACTTGAAATGCTTCTACTTTGTTTCGCTGAGTGAGTGAGGAAAACGGAAGCTCCTAAAAATGCCCCTTATGTGGCGTAGACAGCCGGAATTACAATCAATGCGCGGACTGGACTGTGGCGCGGTTCTACAAGGGCGGCGATGTTCTCTTACCATATAGGAGTCCCACCAACTCCGTTGTCCGCTTTACCATAAAAAATATAATCAGCTGGTTGCAAAGATAATTCCAAACTAACACGATCTACCGCCAATCTACGACATGTATGCCGAGCTTGAGCTAAGGCTGTCCACGGGACGTAGACCAAGTACCTTAGTCGAGTTTGCTGCTCGTTTGCTTGCGTTTGCTCTTTTTATAAAAAATACAAGTTGAAATAAGATGTAATACAGGTAAATTTCATAACGATCGACTTAGTCATCTGTTAGATATTTTACTTCGACACAACAAATTTAACAGCTTTTTTTTACAATTCTAAACTTTTTTGCACCCAACATTCAGCTCTTGATGCCCATCTATCGCATGACAAAAGTCAGGTGGCACGTTTTAAATACAACATTGATAAACATTGATTAATCGCACGCCCACAAGGTCAATGATTAAGTGATGTTCTCTCAAAATATCACTCATTAAATACAGTTACTTCGGGCGTGGGACAAAAACGTGATGATGAATTGCCCATGTGATGTGTGCGTAGAGACGGAATCGTTCTGTCCGTGGAGTGATTTTGTACGCCTTTTTACGAGAACTGCTTTTTAGCATATAGTTATAGTATTACTGCTTCAATGACACAATATATATACACATAATTGTTCATTTTCACTCACACAGAAAATTAGTTTGAACGAATTTATATCATCATCATTTCAGGCGTAAGACGTCCACTGCTGGACGTGGGCCTCTCTCCTAGTTTATATTATATTCATGTTATAGTTTATATAAATATAACTTTATTTATTTCAATGACATTTTAGGTAGCATTTGTAACTTAAAGTGATAAATTGTATAACAGATTCTTTGAATTGTTTGTTGAAAGTTTTTTAGTGTTAAAATTATAATAATTGGTATTTGTTTTCATAATTGAATTCCAAGTAGTTAGAATCCTTTTCCAAACATTATTGAAACTATCAGTAAAGTTGTGGAGGTCATATCTATTTGTTCATTTCCTTACAACCAGTGGTTGAGAGCCGGATCATAGCCCTCTTTGCACAACAACAAACAAGTACAAATAAAGAAAAAGTTTCGAAACCAACAAGGCACATTAACATACAATTGAAAAAGCGGAAAACAATTAAATTATCTGAAACTAAACGACACCGCGTTCGTCGACTAGTTGTGAGACCTTGGCGTACTTATCGCTCAAGTGAGTGTCGATCGAGTTTTTGACTGATTGCGATGATGCCGTCGTGCGCTTTTTAATATCGTTTCATTTAAGTATGATGTTTCAGAGTCTCGTAGCTAGGTGGTTTAATAAGTCTCACGTAGCAAGAGGTATTGGGTTCGAACAATTAGGCTTTCATTTATAATTTGTTCGGTCTCTGAAAGGTGTTGACACTGGCCGGACGAATGTCTTAATCTAATAATATTGTTTCTACTACAATTTGTGTCAACAGTATTTCCGTTAAACTTAACTACTTTCAAGTCTTTTTTATGGTATAAGGATATATAATGGAGCTGGTGGGTCTAATATATGACAAGATATACCGCACCCATGGACAACCGCGCTAAAGTCCGCGCATTAGTTGTCCAGCTGAATTTTTATGGCACTTAAGCGGCGGTGTTCTGCCTCCGGTATCCTCACTCACTCAGAGAAACACAGTAGAAGCATCGTTTGAAGTACAATTACCATTTCACGTTGAGTATTCTGTAAGCCCTTGGTATCACTTCAGACGAGCTAGTCCAATTAGTGCGTCAGTATATGCTTCAGCATGACTCTCCACGGGTGCGACAGTGATAAGACACTCGCCCGGCCACTGTGAACATCTTTCAGAGACCGAAGAAATCATGGATTAAATTATTATTTATAATTGTCGGTCGCGGATTCGAGCCCGATACCTTTTGCTTCATGCTAGACTTATTAAATCACTGAGCTACGAGACTACGCCGTGATTTAAATATTGTAATTATAATAATGTTAACATTTAAACGCAAATTGTATGTACAAAGCTTATTATATTTGCGCAGCTTCCGTTGTTAAGTAATGTATGAGGTCGTTGATGTTCGCATTAAAATTGGATCGCATGTTTCGTGGAATTTTACCTCGACAATACCTCACCTATCAGATATATTTATACAAAGACATTTTAAATAAACTTTCCTGTACTAGTTTAATGGATAAAACAAATTAAATAATTAAATGCAAAGCCTATTTAATGTTTATTGGATGTTAATTTTTTATAAGTTATTTACAAACTAAGGAATTATCTGCTGTCATCTCCATAACATAATGAGTTCAGGTAAAATAACTATTTTAATGCCGGTTCGGGATGTCTCTGATTTGAAGTTGCAGGCTGAGAAATTTCCAAATCAATATGATTTGGGGATATTCAAGAAATAGTGTGCATATCCCTAAAGGTCCGACAACGCACTCGTAGCCCAGTAGGACCTGGGGATGTCCATGAGCGGAGCCCATTTATGCTAGATGGCCCATCTGCTTGTATGCGTCCTTGTTTAATAAAAAAACATCCAGAGTTTGACTTAAGTTTACATGTGTACTATAAGATTTGCTCGATATTTCAGGTAGCACTTCGATGATTACCTTATATCTAATGATCACATGCACGTACTGTAATTTCTCAACCATTTCAACGCCAGTAGTTGAAACAGTTACAGTCCAGTAATAAGTGTTTTTGTTTGCGACAGCTTTACGACGCTCTCCCTCCGAGGTGCATTCAAACAATTATTGCTCTTCCCACGATTGTATCTCGAGAAGCAACAGTTTGAACGGATTTATGTTTATCTGCACCTTGTGGATGCGGTGTCAGCACGTCTCCGCTGCCTTGCTTGTCTTCAGCAGTAAAAGTGAACATGTACTCCTATGTATGAACATTGTTAATGGAGGTTTTGTTAGGCGACTATATTTTCTACTCCTTTAACATCGCAATGTAGATATTATAGTGATCTTCAGCCTCGTCAAATATTGTGAAGATTTATAATTAAGGGGAATTTATTACACTAAAAAGTGCATATTAAGTCCCAAATGGAGCATTTTTCTCATTCCTGCTCGGGAGTCCCTAAATGTCAGCTTCTACCTCTAGATCGCGTTCAGCGTAGAGTGGTTCGAATCGTCGGCAACCTGATCCTTTCCGATCAGCTCGACTCTTTGGCGTTGCGTAGAGATGTGGTTCCTTCTTTTGACCTTATAGGGAAAATAAGAAGCTACTATTTAACTATTTATATATATATATATATATGTCTTACATTTGAGAAGCTGTTTGGATTTATTAATCCAGGTATTCCTGCAGCTTGCGTCAAATTCGAGACAAAATACAAAGTTTTCTCCATATCACCTCGATATTTGTCATCGCGCTCAACCACGTTGTTAAATCAGCTGCCTGCAGAGGTATTTTCAAATCACTACTTGAGGATACTAAAAAAAGCGTACCTTTACTTAAAAAACCCATCAATGTATCACAATGTAGGTCCATTCAATTACCTGTTAAATACCAAATAAATTATATGTGTATATTACATAAAAATACAGTTTATAAATACTTTATATGATGGTGTTTTATTATAATTTCGCAGACACCAAGTTAGCGGCATCATTTAATATATTATTATATTTCACCCATTCCTTTGGTAATTATTTGGAGAAAGCATAATAAATTAACATGAGTTATTTGTGTTTCAAGGAAACACCGTTTAAATAGCATTTTTAAAGTTACACACCTGAACTAATTTATATTATGTTACTGTTACTGTTACTGTTGGAAATAATTTGCGGTAAAAACCGTATATTATGGCTATATTTATCGTACCTTTGGTTTTTATTTTATATCAGACAACGGAGCTGCTGGATCTCCATCATGTACATAAGATAACACAGCCACCCATCGACAACCGCGCCACAATCTGTGATTTGGTTGTGTTACTGGACTATTACGTTGCTTAAGTGGTAATTTTAAGGGCCATCGATATCCTCATTCGTCATTCACTCTCGCTGAGGGAATCAATACAATTGCGTCTCCGCAATACAATTATCGTTTCACGCTGTGTGTTCTGTGAACCCGTGGTAACAACACTTCGGATATGCTTCTTCGCGTGTCTCCCATGGGTGTGACAATGTTAAGACACTTGCCCGGTAACTGTCAAGCCCTTCTAAAGACCGAATAAATAATAAATTATTAAAAAATCCGACCGGAATCCGAACCTGATACCTCTCACTTCATGGCAGGAAAATTTGGATGTTTATTTATTTTATTTACTTATAATTGAAGCGAAGAGACACGTATCAGCTTTATCTAAATGAACTTCATAGATTGTCGCGGAGTACAGGTGAATGTACCCAATCAAATATTTACGCTGTGAATGGCTTAAGCACGCGGAGTTCTGGGTGCGAATTTTTACGTGCGATCGCTTTATCGCGAATTTTAACCTTGTCTTGAGGAACTTTACCTACGTTCATCTAACGATTTCTTAAAGTGCCGTCACAGACTCTTAAGAAGTTCGTGAAATAAGTTACATGGACACGCAGCAACTTACGAGGTGGGACAATTAAGTAATGAGACTGATTACAAAAAAAAACGTATATTTCAAGATTATTCTACAACTCTGCCATCCCCTTCAAAGTAGTCCCCTTGGGCAACTATACAACGATTGCAGGGTGTTTTCCATGCTTCCATCCATTTCTGAAATGCTTCGACTGGGATGTCCGCGATTACCCTCCTCACGGCCACCTAGATGTCCTCAATTTACTCAAATGGTTTCCTTTGACACCGATTTTGTTTTAGGGAACAAAAAAAGTCACAGGGTGAATATATCGGGCGAATGAGGCGGTTGTTGTGCGGTTCGTAGTAAACAACTAAAGGGCCTAACAGGAGGCGCCCTTGTGCTAGTCGCGAGAAAAACTTCAATTCACGCTGTCCAGCTTGCCTCCCAGCCGCATTAAGCTGAAAGAGCCGAACAACGAGGTAGCCGTTTAAAAAAATGACGCCACCTCAGCGCTATAATTTTGTGGGCTTCCGTTATCTTAACTCACTTAGCGAATTAGATAAAGTAAAATTACTGTTTTCTACTGATATTCTGTGTTGTATTGACAAAATTTCGCATTTTAATATTAGTAACGCCTGGTTTTGTTTTTCATATATTCATCATTAATCTTGTGTTGACTTCGTTAACCTCTGTCAAACCGTGTTGTTTTTTTAATATTAAATTCCGTATAACGCAAATAATAACGGAGATTGCACGTCAAGTAGGGGGGATGGGAAAATGCATTTTTGCCACGATTTTGTCTCAGTATTTGTGCGTGTTGCTCCAGTTAAGCTCCGATCGCGATAACACTCCCGATACGAATCTCGGCCCGTATCGCCTGACGCGCGCCGCTCCTCGGAATTATAAGACCTGGTTCTCTTGACGTCGCGCCACTCCGCTATCACGTTGACGCGCTAATCTAACGAACTCCACGCGTTATCACTTTTCAACGTATGCGGTGAAGTGATCTGCCAGTGTTAGCATATATTCTCATACGTGTCACCTCGATGTTTGTCGTTACACAACTGAGCTTAGGCATTTGTGCCGCGCACTGCATATATTTCCAAACCAGCGGCAACGCACCCGCAGCCCTAGGAGTGTCCGTAGACGGAGAACCACTTGACGTAGGCGTAGCACACCCTCCCACTCGTTTGCTACCGTTTCCATAAAAACATATTTTTGACTAGCTGATCCGGCAGACGTTGTTGTGCCTTTTAACTAGATGTACTGACCACTATAGGTAGGTATACTAGATATATTTTTTTCATTCTATAGCGGACAACGGAGCAGGAGGGTCTGCCATATGGTAAGAGAACCCCGCCGCCCATCACCAACCGCGTCACAGTCCGCACATTGATTGTGTTACCGACTTTTTACGCTGCTTGAGCGGCACTTAAGCGGCCTCCAATATCCTCGATCACTTAGCGAAACACAATACAAGTAGCGTCACGCTGAGTCTTCTGTGAATCCGTGGTATCACCACGAGCCGGCCCAATTTGTGCATCAACATATGCTCCAGCTTGGCTCTCCCAAAGACGTGACTGTGGTAGGACACTTGCCCGGTCCAAATTTACATTTCTTGTTCAGAACAGGCTTGAAATCCGAAACGGCCCTCTTCGTGATAGGCTTATAAAATCACTTCGCAATGAGGCTCTTAAAATATTGTATATAATCAAGTAAAAATAATGAAAAGCGGCCGGTAAATAAACTGTAGAGTGCAGAGCAAGAGCCATCATCGCCGGCTCTATGTTATTCTAGCGCAAATATCGCTAAATCTGTAATGGCGGGCGTATTCTTGGAGGCATGACCATTACATTTGGAAGTGGGTGCGAATCGTTACGCCGGTGGTTCTGGTTACACTGTAGGCAAAGTGTAACGAACAAAGGATCGTTCACATTTTGCTGTGCCGTTTCCCCTCCGCAGATGATGTTCTGAGACACTGAACGTAAGCGAATCGCTCTTTAACAAGTGTCGAGGCTTCTTCGTTTCTTCATTTTACTATGCCCTGGCAACACAAACATCTAACCATAAAACCTATACTACAGTGTAACCTAGTGTCTGAAGATATTCAATTCAGAAAACTTTTTCACCCACGGGAGAGCCATGCTAAAGCATATGCTAACACATTAACTTGACCGGCTCGATCGAAGTGAACTCCAAGGGTTCACAGAATAGGCCCTTGAAATAATGTCCCTTAAGCGGCGTAAAAATCCCAAAACACGAAACTGGCGCGGAATGTGGCGCGGTTGTCTTACTCATACCAGACTCACCTGCTCCGTTGTTCGCAATACCATAAAAAAGTGATATTATACGAACAACGGAGGTGGCAGGATTACTCGGTAAGAGATCATCAATACTCATGGATAACCATGGCTTAGATTTTGTTTTTTCCGTATAACTTAGTGGACCTTTAGTATCCTCAGTAACTCGGTAAACCACAGCACAGCTGTGCTTCGAATTTATATAGATCGACCTCATTAGTGCGCCAGCACGGTTCTCTCACGGGTAGTTTTTTCTTTTGATACCAATTCACTTTTTATGCTTAATTGAGTGAAATAAACAGGCACTTCCCGTGTCTCGACACGCTCCTAACACGAAACTTTCACTTAAAAAGACAATTTAGCACGAATTTGAATCCCACTCGAACTTTCACTTGATGAAAACGTATAATTTGGCCCCCATTAACAAAAATCGAGGCAAACTTGAACAAACAATCGTTATCTTTCGAAGCTTGCGCGTACCTATTGATATTGGGCGATTATCTCGGATAATTCTCGTAATGATAATGCATAAACTTTTACTAGAAATAGAAAGCATTTTCGATGCCTCTTTGTTCGCCGTTCACAATGGACGAGTCGCGTCGAACGCGACCGACGCTCAACCCATTCTAAGGACAGAAAGAGCAGCGTTTCCTCTTGCGTTTCTTGTTTATTTTATCGAAACACTCGCACGCATGTTATTCCATGTGAGAAATTGGTAATCTTCCTTTACAGCATCGGCTCGTAAAAGACTATTGAATTACGGAATAGCGTTTTATGGGTGGATGCTTACTGAAAATGAACGTGTGTGTTCTTTGGTGCCATGGTCTCTGAGTAGCTTTTCGCCTACCACCCATATGCGAACGAATATTTGCAATACGAACAACTTTTGTTTTTGGAATGGATATTTGCTGGCGGCCATCACAGCTTCACACGGTTTTTTTTATCCGTTTTTTAGCCGCGACTAGCGCAAGGGCAACCTCGGCTTGGGCCGTCACGGGGCATGGGCCGCCTGAGCAGCCGGTCAGAAGTTCACCGGGTGAGTTGCAGTTGCGGATGAGTCGCGGTTGTTATCGCGGTCCCTCCACAGAACACTACCATCGGAGTTTTACGAAAAATTTATGATTTTTTATAACCACTCAGTGTTAATCGTTTTATCTTAGTCTCGTGGGAAAGCAAATCGCTTTCCCACGAGACTAAGAGAACCCGCATTTTAATAACTATTTATCAATTAATTTGTAAGTAGTATTCCGTCTTTCGAAGTGGTAGAAAACAGCCTAAATATTTTCTTAACACTCTTACTAATTATGCGAGAGACGTTCTGAAGCATTGCTTATGAACTTGTTCAGGTTTACCACGGCCTCACAGACTATCGCTATTAGCTAGACATTCTGGAAGCTTACTACATCGTATCAACTATACAGCCAGCAACACAACTAAAGCGTGGACTACGGCGTGATTGTGCATCGGCGGTGGTCTCTTGCGATCCGCTCTGTTGTCCACCATATAAAAAAACAATTATTCATTCGATAATAACATAGCTACAACTCCTTTTTCTAGCGTTGAAAATGGATCATTCACACCAGTAATATAAACAGCTGAACAAATTAGGTTGGTAAATGAAGACATCATTGCTGGTAATCAAACATATTAGCGCGACTAACGCAGCGGAGGCGGCGATGTCCCTCGATCAATTCGGTGAGCGCGGCCGCGCCTCGTATCGCCATTATAAGCACATTAGAGTCGGCACGCCACAAGAGCATTACGGGCGCCTGAAACGCGGTCACATCGATTCTTGACCGCCCAATTTTGTTTTTACGCCATTCTTTATGCTCTGCGCGCGCAATTCACTATGAGCGTGCGAAATACGCTCGGCCGGGCCGTACGGCTTGCCAGCCTGTAATTGTTTTAATCTAAACACGAGTAATTTAAATGGTTTATGTCTTTTTTATGTTCGGCGGTTGATATCGCTGTAATGGGACAAGTTTCACACGTATTTCGGCTGTATCTGATTATGAGGAAATGCGCTTTTCACGAAAGTGGTCTGTTTGGTTTCTGTTTGCAGTTTTGTTTTTTATATGAACTAAACTGACCCACATAGAAAGCCTTGCTTTTGTTATGTATTAATTAGGCCGTAGTGCCTTTTTTAAACGGAAGGAAACGCATTCAGGCATTCCTCTCTTGCAAGGATATGTGGCACTCAGCACTAGCCGAGTATAATACCCGACTAAAATTGCATAGCACACATTTACGTGTAGATCCGTAAAAATCTCACATTAATCATCAACCATTAAAGATCGGATTACGGTGCCTTGGTTTTTCGCTGGTCTTTTGGAGATCATCCATCTTATGATCACGGGACCCGCCTGCTAAGTTGTCCGTCGTATAATAAAAAATAATAGACTCCTCCCCAGTTAACATTAATTAATTAGAATCGAACGCAGCCAATGCTGGCTATTAATTTTATTCGTTTCGTCGTCGTGAGCAAGATCCTCCGATACTTCGCAGAAATGTCCTTTCGCAGGCTGTTCCCTCCGACCAGTTAGCGGGTTCAGTGGCGTTTTAGAGCTGTGCTCAATGGAAGAATTCCAATTAACACTCACTCGATTATCACGACCCTCGATTTATTCCGGCGTTTGCTAAATAAGCCATTCCTAATACCAGCCACCAATTACGGCGTAACATATTACAATTCTACACTTTACTTATATTATATAGTGGACTTCGTTTGATTTCAATGGGCTCCGAAACCATTAGAGGGCTTTGAACAATTGGTTCACATCATGCACCCCCTTGCAAGGCCGACAATGCGTGTTTTCTCAAGACTATTCTTTTCATTTTCATTCACTGTTACACAGCATCGCGTTGCCCACGTGACATGTTGGGATAGTAGAGGCTCCTTCCCAACACTATACTTTATATATATATATTCTTATTACATTACGAGATGACCTCTATCTATATTAAAGTTCTATTAAAAGTCTATATAAAATAAATTTTATTAGCATATATAATATAATAGTTTCCCATTATTTCACCGTCCATAATGTGGTATAAATTTAAGGATTTCTCTCGAGAAAGTAGCTTCCAACGGTAACACGGGATTAAGTACGCTCGTAGAGTTTTACCTCGCAATTAATAGCATAATCTCATAAACGTAAGTTAAACGAAGCTACCGTATGAAGTATGAGATGGTTTGCGGTGGGCTTCGCGGCGAGCGCCGAGCGCGGGCACTGTGCGGAAACGCGATAAAGATAAAGCACACCGCATGTGAAGCCCAAGTCCGCTACGCAACGCATTTCGTTAATTGGCTAACTGTACCGTGGCGTATACAACTGTAACCGTTCACTCAACCGCGTCTTACTTACGTAAATGTAGATACATTGCTGGAAAATCGATATGCTACTAATATTACAGCCGGCAATGCGACCACGCCTCGGCAAGGGCTGGGGTGTCCATGGGCGGAGGAGCGCTTGTCCTACGTGAGCGTCCTGCTCGTTTGCCCCCGTTCATATAAAAAAATATATATTTCAAATTTGCTTGTGCTTTAATTTTACTATAAATTGTACCTTTGTGAGAGAAATAAAATATATTATTATAATATTATATACGCGAAAGTACACATGTAAATATGGTTGGACTACTGAACGGATGTTTGTTACTTTTTCACGCAAAAACTACTTCGCGGATTTTAATAAGACTAATACATATTTTAGGAAATATAATAGCCTGTTGAGCGCCTCGTAGCTTAATCGTCTTATAAACGTACCATGAAGCAAGAGGTATCGGATTCGATCCCCGGTCCAATTTATAATTTATTCGTCTTTTCAAAACATTACCAACAGTATTGGCCCACCTTGGAAACATGCCGGCAGACGAATACCAAGTTGGCGCGCACACTCCGACTTGCTGTCGAAGCGCTGACTGGTCATGCACTTCTTAATAAACACCTACACACGCTGGGTGTTACAGACAGTCCTCTGTACAGAGCTTGCATGGTTGCGGACAAGACAGCCAACCACATCCTACTGGAATGCTCTGGGGTGGCAGCATACAGGACGCAGCACCTCGGGACACCGGGGTCGTTGTTGGAGGTTGCCGGAAACGTGAAGAATCTGCTGAGCTTCCCCCAAGAACTAAGCTGGCATGAATGATGCCGCCGGTTCTCTCACGCAAAATATTCGCAGTAATGTCGTCGAGTTGCGGAAACCAGCCCGTCTTACAATTACAACACATTACAATCCGGCTTGACAGTGGCCGGGGAAGGAAAATACTGTCTTACCCGTGGGAGGGCCATGCTGAAGCATACGCATACGCATAAATTGAGCCGACTCATCCTAAGGAATGCCACGGGCTCACAGAAAACTCAGCGTGTAACAGTACCAGTACTGTGTTTCGCGGAGTTAGTAAGGGTACCTATATAACAAATGCCCTCGATTCAATATTATAATGAAACGAACGTAATTTGAAACACCGCCTTATTACTTACGTGTTAAAAGGTTCCGTTAGCATTAAAGATATTGCATTCGGTCATATGGGTTAATGCATGATCCAGTTTTATTGGTTTCGCTTTTGAGAATCGTTAAGTAAATTGGTAACAAATTTAAAAAAAAAACAATATTATCAGGGGCTTTTTTATTTTAACTATAATTTGATGAACGAAAGACACGCAAATTAAGTCTTTTGAAAACCTATTTTTAATAGGTTTTCAAAAGACTTAATAAAAAAGGCTTTTTTATTTACCGGTTTTTGTCGAGTGCGTTGTGGAATGTCTCTTAGTTCTAATTAAATCTAAAAATCTACTTAATTTGTAGAGTTTATTTGAATAATAGATTGATTTATACGTAATGAAAACTTTTAATTATAAAACAAAACATGTTGTGAATTGTTCTCAAGAAAGTATAATATATTCTAAGAAAAATAAAAGAGGAAGCCGATCGTTACCAGATGGTTGCTAACAATATTATATTTTTTATAAGTTACGGATACCTCCTAAACCACCCAAACTAAACGCCAAGATGTACCAAAAAGATTACCTAGCAAGAAGAGTGTTTTTGTGTGTGTTAAAGCACACCACTGCCAATAGACAACCACGCCACAGTCCGCGCGTTGGTCGTGTGAAACCACAGGCTAGTTAGTTAGTTACGAGGCTTTATTTTATTGACGTTTATTGGCTTTATCTCTACTTCATTGATATAGTACGTTACGTATGACTGCAAGTGAGTCGTTAAGAATTCACACGCGTGCATGCGAATCCGGGTCACAGGAGATGTTTGCATTGACGCAGGCCATACATTCAGTCGACGACAGCGCCATACGATTAATTAGCACATTAAACATGTGGGAAATGTTAACTGGATGTGTTTCAAGAGCATTTTCACTCGCCATTGTCTGCAACCTCTTCGCATCGATCATACCGCCTCTGTTCTTTGTGGATTTCATTAGTACGGCTTTTCTAAGTTTTTCTACCTTCATTAGCAGATCGATTGATGTAACATGCAAAAGAGCGGAACGTTCATTCGCTCATACTCATGGATCTGCTGTTCGTTTTTTATAATCTATGTTTTTACTTTTTTTCTCATGGTACAGCGGACAGTAGAGCAAGTGGTTCGCTTTTATGGTAATAGAACACCGCCGCCCATCACAACCGCGCCACAGTCCGCGGTTTTATAGGGCTTTTTACAATGTTTAAACAGCATTTTTAAGCACCTCCGATATCCTCAGTCACACAGCGAAATACAGTACAAGTATTGTTTCACGCTGGTTCTATGAGCTCGTGATATCACTTCGGACGAGTTAGCTCAATTGGTTCATTATTTCAATTGTAATTTGTAAATGAAAAAACCATTAATGTTACTTTTTTCACAGGTTTGTATAAATTTCTTTCTGTCTTACTTAGACATGTAAGTTATTTCAATATGTTAAAAGTAAATAAATACTTCGCTCACAAAGCAACTTCCAAGTAATTCATTCATGTGTAGAAGCTATAAAAGAAGAATAACATGTGCCTATCCATTGAAGGCTGCTGCGTGGCCTGCGACTTGTTTGCCTCCCGGTTCGATGAAAAAATTGTACATTGTAAGTCTCTTATAGAATATTTATATTTGTCCTCTTCTCGCCATTTGAAACCAATTACGTTGCAGTTACTAGCACAAATGTTGCTATTTTTCATACTCCAACGTGCCGTGGCAACGTACGCAAAATTCGTCTTAATTAGTTCAACTGTTTGGATGTGACAGCGTGCAGGCCACTTTGCATTTATAATTGCTGGATATTTCTAGTCTTCGATTTTTTAATGCATTTTTACTAAACCTAATATACTGTGTGTAACACAAAGACAGAGTTTTTGTAAATATAATAACAGACTAAATGGTCCATAAAAACAAACAGATTTGTCAGGATAGGTAATTTTGCCACTCCTATGCTCCTTTATTTGTGTTGCCGGCTTTTAACTCTACTTAAGCGGTATAATTTCAAGAGTCTCCGATATCTTCACTCACTCACCGAAACAGTACACCTAGTATCACTTCGGTCGAGACGGCCCAAATACTGCGTCAACATAAGCTTGCTGTGACAACTAACATGCTGTGTCTCCCACGGGTGAGGCAGTGTTAAGGCAATCTCCCAAACACTGTCAAGCACTACCAAAGACGGAAAATTGGAAAAAGGGTTTGAACCCAATACCTCTCGTTTCGTGGTAGGCTTACAAGATCACATAGCTACGAAAAACTCAAACATAAGCTAAACGGTTGATTATATCCAAATAAACTATTTTTTATGGTATAGCGGACAACGGAGTAGGTGGGTTTCCTATATGGTAAGATAACACCGCCGTCCATGGACAACCGCGCCACAATCCGCGCATTGGTTGTGTTGCCGGCTTTTTACGCTACTTAAGCGGCATTTTTAAGGGCTTCCGATATCCTGACTCACTCAGCGAAACGTCAGCGTCAGTGGCTCTTCTACGGTTCCAACTAATCACTTGCATGGCTAATTAATTGTATTGTGATAAAACATTACAAAGTACAAAATCTGTATCACTGCGTTGGATCAGTGTAAATCGGCCCGTGGGAATGGTCCGTCACGAAAGGGTTGCACATTCAATCTCGGTCTGACATCTAGACATGAAATTTAGCCCTGTTGACCTTCTCTACGCTGCGTGACCCCACATAAACAAATGGGAAACTTTATAGTATTCAAGTAACGAGGAAATCATGCAAGTGCGTCTCTATTTGTTCAATGCGACCGCAATTTACAAATTTACAGTATGCCAACTAATCGACAGATGTGAAGTGATTTATTACTCTTTTATGGTATATATCTTTGTATATTAGAAACCATACTGTATTCTACACTATATAATACACTAACGTACTAATTGGAAAGGTTGGTCCGAAATGATACCACGGGCTCGCAGAATACCAGCGTGAAATATTTGTAGGTACAGTATCGCTGAGTAAGGATACCAAATTTATCTTGCCATACGTGGGGCATAAATTCTTGCTTACTGCCTCCACGATAAAGTTCTCGCATTTACTATGTTTCGCGCACCAATGCTTGGTTTAAAAAAATTGAAAAAAAAGAGTGTCTCAAGATTTTCTTTTAAGGTGTAGCGGTGAATGCATCTACGCCATCTCCAAGATTTTGGCGCAGTTGTCCATGGGCGGCGTTGTTCTCTCACCATATAGGACCGACCTACTTCGTTGTCCGCTATACCATAATAATAATGTAGTTTGTACATACAAACTATGTCCATGTGTAAATAAATGACTTCCAATAGCAGCCGTTCTTTCGCTTCGCAAACTCTTCTCTGCCCTGTGCTGCTCGACGCTGGGTCGCAAAGTTTTACATTGGAATAGAAACACACGCATATTTCAGCTTTCCATCCGTCGTAAACAGTTGAAAGCAGCCATGAGCGCCATTTCTGTTCTAAATACGGCGGTGGCAACTCGCAGTAAACCGAGATCAATATGATTAAAATCACCTCAACGGTTCATTTTATTTCATCCATTATGCATGTTAATGTTAACACGAGGAGTAACTGTTTGCTCCTCTTAAATATATACTAGGAAAGCGGCGACACGAATGGGAAAAACTCTGAAATAGATCCACATGTCTGCATAAATTACAGCTGAGTCGCAGCTCAGTGATGTCAGCTTTCGTCTCAGAAGCTTGCTTAGGTCATTCCATTTGGAGGTACTACTTTGTTTATTTTATTAAATGAATGTATAATTAAAAAGCGGTTCATTTGAGTCTAACTTAAATAGGATTTTCGTTGTTTTCGTTTTGTCTAATTGAAGTAATCAATCATTAATTGAAAAATCGGTTAAAATTTACAAATAAACAATTTAAAACTCACAATACTTCAAATTTCCACTCATACCCATTTTAGGTCTTCTCGAAACATAATAAAAATAGCATATAATTTTCCGATCTTCCCCTTTTACCGGAACTATATAGAGCCTCTAGATTGAGATATATTATATATATCGGAATGACACAGCGACGATCAACAGCCTCCTGCTACATTGTAACGTTCAGGGAATTGAAGACAACATGAGTGCTTGGTTTAAGTTGCATTTTACACATATCTCATATTGGATTCATGCTTGGTGACCCAATTTAGGTGTTGTGTAGAGATTAGACTAAGCTTGACTGTGTATGTCTCTTGTTTAGTGTTGTGGGATCTTGGGCTCAACGCGATCCTGGAGGGTCGTTCCTGCGCGTCCATCTGCCACTTCTCAACCTCTCTGATTAGAGAGAGGAGTTGACGGAAGGTGTGATTCTGCCGGCTGGTGCCGTGAGGTTTTCCCTCCGGAGTATCGGCTCTCACATATTCTAACGCAAGAGGGAATGCGTAAATTTATTTATTCACGTTAAAAAATGCCATCCTACTACTGTACTACTAAATTAAAGCGGCAACAAGTTCTCACAATACGCAACCGAGCCACGGCGGTATTTACATGGAGTGTCGGTCAGGGACCGCACAAGCGGCGCGCGAGCCTCTGAGCGCTGCGGCGACGATGATTCTTGACCCGGCCACAAGCCGAGGTAAACATACCTCCCAGCATCTCGTGTTGTTATAACAGGTTGTGGCCGAGTTCTGATGTTCTCCGGTTCAGATTTTCTAATTAAATAAATTGAGTGGTGTAAGCTATCGTTGTCATAGATTCCGATTCGATTCCCCGTTAAGACTTTTTTGTAGATTTTTTTTATTGTATAGCGGTTAACGGAGCAGGTGGATCTTCTATATAGTAAGAGATCAATGTCGCCCATGGACAACCGCGCCACAGTCCGCGCATTGTTTGTGTTGCCGGCTTTTTACTCCACTTAAGCGGCGTTTTAGGCGACAGTACTGCGTCACTCGCCCGGCCACTGTCAATTCCTTTCCAGAGACCGAATAAATTATAAATTAAATTATAATTGTCCAGAACGGGGTTAGAACGCAATACGTCTTCCTTCATGGTAGACATATTAATCCACTTAGCTACGAGGCTCTCAAAGGTTTTTGGCGTTTGTACCTGAGTTAGGCTAACAAAAGTTTTTAATAACACCTCTCAATTCACACAAATTATAATCTAGGTTTAATTTTCAATTAAGCGTATGTTTTTATCACTCTTTACCGCCATTACGTTCCACGATAACGCAGCATTCAAAACAACACCCGTTAGTACCCATGGGAGAGTCATGTTGAAGCATATGCTGATGTAATAATTGGGCCGGCTCGCCCAAAATTTTACCACGGGCTCACAGAATACTCAGCTGTACTTGAAACGGTGCTTCTATTGTGTTCCGCTGAGTGGGTGAGGATATCGGACGCCCTTAAAAATGCCGTTATGGTGGCGTAAAAACGATGGCACCAACAACCAATGCGTGGTCTGTGGCGCGGTTGTCCGTGGGCGGCGGTATTCTCTTCCCAGAAGACTTGCCTGTCCGGTTGTCCGCTATACCATTAAAAAAGCATGACATTATATTTATAGACTGACAGCGATAAGCGCGGCCAAGTTCAAATTAAGAAATCCCAATTTCTACACATATTTCAAATTTGCTAATAATAAAAGATAATCCTTTATTATTAAGAAATGTATGTTTTCAGAAAACAAGTTGTGACTGAGTTCTGATCTCCAGACTCTAATTAATCATAAACGGTATTTTCCGCTAAACACTATTATTAAATAAATTAATTCGTATACACAATTTACATCGCTCCTCGGAGGTCTGGTCCGGTCAGTGATCCCACGCAGCCGAATATAGGCATTACGTGGTCGAAATTCGGAAACAATGCGTAGTAAATATGGACGAGGTTCGATACAATCACGCTAGCTGAGGATGTATGACGTGACTCATCTCGCGGTAATAAGTATTTTGATAAATAAGCTCTGTATTCTTTGAATGAGTTCGATGCACTTTTATCTTTGCTATAAAGGTACGAGTGGCTTGTGGCTGAGTGCTAAGCCACTGTCACTAATGGCTGTCGGGTTTGATCATTGCTGTAAATAAAATTTATTCTATTTTTGGGTTGGTTTGACAGCGTGGCGAATGTCTTTTCTGCCTTACCTGTCCTTTAGTCCTGCGATGCTAATACTTTCAGCATTTTGAAGAATATCCCGACGCAGTCATTGGGCCGAATTCAGTATGGCTGTCCCACGAATAAGTCAGTTTTAAGACGCTCATCCAGTCACTGGAAGCCCTTTCAATGGCCGAATTAATTATAAATTTGTACTCGGGTCGAGATTAAACCTCGTGCAGTTTAATATTTAGTTAGTATTTTGAGTATTCTGTGTATTTATAACTTAAGCACCTTATATAATGATAAAATAAACCATGCAGATAATACAGTACCGTCGCTTGTCGGGCGCATATTTTTGCATCCAAATAAACAATAATGCATGAAATGATTCGTCCGCTTAAAGGAAACGAAACGACGGAGACAACGCGAAAAGCAAAGGGTATTCTCACGGTGAACGACGACCTCGAAGCTGTCTACTTTATAGTTTAGAGTCATGCGTCTTGCTAGATCCACGAACGAATTCACATCCGTGTGATTAGCCGCTGTAGAGGTGGGCTAAGTAAAGCAGCAGTCTCGAACAGAAACCATAAACGTTTTAATTATGTGTATGCGCTTTTGTGTAACCAAAGTAATAAGTTGTGTAGTTTCTGGTTGCAACGCCGCACAGCCTGAATCGCTAATGAGCGAGGGACATTCTAAATCCTATTTATATGGGCTTCGCTTTTGCACCCAGCTTATATGATACAATGCATATGGCTCACGTATCGTGTCCTGAAAGAGATTTCAAATGGTCCGTATAGCTATTCTATGACTATTTAAAAAATGTGAATCGTATAGCGGGCAACGGAGCACAACAGCCGCCCATGGGCCGCCGCGCCACATTCCGCGCAGTTGATTGTGCTTCCGCTGTTTTACTCTGCTTGAGTGGTATAATTTCAAAGCTCTCTGATATGCCTCATTTGATAGAGCAATAGTACAAGTATTGTTTCACGCTAGTAAGTACTCTGTGAGCCCGTGATATCAATTCGGACGAGTCGGTCTAATTAGAGCGTCAGCATTGTTTTGGTATGGTTTTCATCTACATATTATCAGATTTACTTAATACATTCAATTAATTAATTAAAACTAGTTTCAAGAAAGAATATAATAAATAAAATATTAATAGTCTCTAATGTGTATTAAATTTTATCAAAATCCCTTCAGCGGTTTCGAGCTATTATTCTAACAGACACAGTTACTGTCTTATTTGTATCGGCAGTATGGTCAGGCGTGCGGATGAATTATTTCGCCACGACGCCCGCCCCTATTATATTTATCAATTCTAAACCACTCCGATATTCAAATTCATCGTTGCGCGATAACCGTAGATGCGGCGCTCCAGGCCTCATGGTAAGACATTCATTAGGACAAACCGTGTTCGTTGATTCAATTATAATAACGGATAAAGTTGAATATGAACAATTGTAGCGGGAACTGTTTTAATATTACAGCGTTGACCAAGTGTGCTATACCAACTTCAGTTATGATTTTGTGTAATGTGAATAAGTGAATCCATCTATTAGATTTTTTATTGGATGGCGGGCAACGAGCAAGCGGGTCTCCTCTATGGTAAGAGATCATCGCCGCCCGTGGACAACTGCGGCACACATATTATGTTTCGCGGCTGTCTGTTAAACAAACAATAGAAAACTACATCAAAGTTATATAAAAATGTTTATTTCTTTTATATTGTAAAATAATGGCGCATTTAATTGGGCTGGATCGGCCACGAATTTGGACTGGCTGAGAGAGTGAGAACGGCAACATGTGTGCGGCGGTGACCTCTTATCATCAAGATCCCTCCAAGTAGTCCGCTGGTGTAATAAAAAGTCATATTGGCTTTTTTGTGTAGGCAAATGTTACCTGTTCAGTGCAATTCTCAAGATGAGGTCTAATTGGGCCCAATGAGTCCAGAATAGAGCGGAACAGCCTCCAGGCGAACATAACACAGCTCTCCTTCGGTGTAGAGCATGTGCGTGTCGTAAATAGTAATTATGCGTTGAGGGCTACTTACATTAAGACGTTTTAAATGTCCATTATGATTTTAACGGCCGCATCCAATCCCGATACTAAGACGATTCCTTCTGTCGGAATAATAAATTGTTATGCTATTTCCTGCAATTTTAATGCTATTTCATTACTTGCTGTAGTAGTCGTTATTACTTAATGTGGGTGCTTAATTACTTTCAGAATTTTCGAGATTTTAGTAATTTATTAAGTACAAACGGTGGTAGTATATGAAATTTATATTCATAATTGAGCAAGGGTTCGAAATCTCAGTGTTAGTCTTGTATGTTTTTAAAGTGCAAACATTTGTGAACATAAAGAAATCAAATGCGTTTAAGTTTCCTCAGATATGGGCGTTTTCGGGCACTATCACTTTTGTTTTTGGGCATTTTTAAGCGCTCTATTCCTTACCAAAACGTTTCTTAGTTGAATACGACCCTCGGATCTTCAATACAATCTGCCCGCGCAATTTTGCACACTACCGTAATGTCAGGATTACCGGGTTTGAACCCCAATCTGACTAAAATATGTTCGATATTTTAAAAAGATTGACCCGTTGGCACATTGTCCCGGCGTGTGTCCTAACAGCGAAGAACCCTCAGGAGAGCCAAACTGCCCTAATTGGGCCGGATGGTCCGCAGTAATACCACGGGCACAGAATACCAGCATTACACCGAGCAATCTGTGTTGTCTCTCAGTGACGATATTCGACCAGTGAAATTGTAAAGGTCAAGTTGCATAAAAACCCAGCAAAACAACCAAATGCAGATTGTGGCGCATTTGTCTATGGTCGGCGGTGATCTCTTACCCTTAAAGAAGACCCGCCTTTCCCGTTGCCCGCTATATAAAAACACTCAATTACAGATAACGTACGAGTTTGAGCCATATGAATCGATACATAGTAATGAATGCTCTAGTTTTTATGAGCGAGTAGAGCATAGCATAGCATTCGTATGTTTTTATTCCATACGACTTTAGTAAACATATCGCCGGCTTCTGATGAAAAATGCCGAGTCCTTTTTTCACTCGTTCAAGGATAATAATGGTCTTTTAATTATGCTGCGGCATAATAGCGCCATGGGAAAAGTGGTAACAATAAAACGTCTATGGCGATGTTATGTCAATTAAATCAAAAAAGGACAACGTATCGGTTCATGTCTAAGATTGGTCGCACGTAGCATCGCTTAGAGACTCATTTCAATTATAATTATCCTCCGGGGTGTTGATATATGTGAACCTTGTAGCTAAGTGGTTATAAGCCTATCACGAAGCGATGGGTTCTTTCCCGGGTCCGAATTTAAATGTTCACTGATATGGAGTTTATATTCGGTCACTGGAAGGGAAGGGCTTAGCTTTGACCGGGCGTATCTTGAAAGTGTTGGGTGTGAAGTCGAAATACCTCACAGTAGGCCCGAGCGTGGGGTGTACTGTGTAGTGACAAGTCTTTGGTTTACTGTGTATTTCTCAATACACAAGAGTCCGAGAATGACATCATGTCTAGGACGTGGTACTTGGAAATGCCTAGTGCGATTCCTAAGAGCCCTTCTTGGACCGTAATGCTGAGACTGGAACTGCTAGAAATTCTGCCGGCTAATGCCGTGAGCTTTTAGTTCGGCTAGTCCTTACACTTTTTAGGGATAGTTACGATATTTTTTTGAAAGTCCCCAATTCGTATTAGTTTAGAAATATTGTATAAAGATTGGGTATGTAGAATAAGTACGTATGATATATACAAAATATTTAGATTATATAGACGCTCAACGTCATCCATACAAAAATACAAAAAAATATAAGAAAAATCAATAATTCAAGTTTATCTAAGTTATAACAACACCTTGCGTAATTGTCAAACTATTTTCCGGTTATAAACGTGCTGACATTGCATTACGTTTGTTGTGAGTGCTTGAAGTTTTTGAAAGCTTAGCTCATAAGGCGTATGAGACGGCTCGCCGTGTAGGTGAATATCGTAGTCATGGCAACTGCGGCGCTGGGCGCATTATGGCTGGCGAGAGAGTGCAGATCAATGTTTGCAGTTCGCTCTACGTTCAACATTGTTTATGTTACTGTACTTGGCATAAATGGAATGAGTGTTGTCGGCACGTTCGCCCGATAACGGAGTCATTCGTAATTAAGAAGGTCGGATGCTTGGGGGCCGGAGTTATGCTACTCGTACCGTATACTTCACTTTCATGTCGCGGTGTTTTTTGCCAAACCGAAACGAATCGGTTTTTCAATATTTTTGTGTGCATGAGTTAGGTCTGAGATTTTAGCAATATTTCTTGTTTATTCTTCTCTCAGTCTCTACGATTCTGCCACCATGTCGGTCCGAGTACAGGATCAGAATACAAAACCTTATCCGAATGCAGACAGGCGTGAGACAGGGAGATGTTATATCCCCGAAACTGTTCACCTCTGCACTGGAAGATGTGTTTAAACTCTTGAACTGGAAA
>DWCF01001371.1:0-31284 GCA_018230265.1 Delias oraia | reverse complement strand
CTATAATCTGATCAGCACTTTCCAACCGATTGAAGAAGGTATTTTAATCATTTTAATCACTTTTTATACCAATATCGAGAATGAAACAGTTTTAAGCGCGTATATTTCTCTAAAAATGTATAATCATTTAATGATATATTGTTGTTATTCTTGCTAAATATCAAGAAAATATCAAGAAAATATTTTTATCGTTATGAATTTATATTGTTTGTACGATTCAGGCTCTGCCAGTGCAAAATAAGTAGGATTTTTTGTTAAAGTATAATAAAAAAGAAATCGTGTTTCACGAGTTAATAAATATGTGACTGTTTTTATTACACTCCAAATAATCTAGGAAAGAAGTAAATAAATAATTGTTTAGGAATTTTATCAATGCGATAAGGTGCAAACAAATTTTCTAGATAAGTAGTAATACCTATTATGTCATGAAACATCCGAAATAAAGCCAATCATCGAGATTGGCGGCAGGTGCGAATATAAATTAGTCATTTCGTACAAGTGCAGCTGTTATCTTTAATTTTTTTAATGTAAAGGTAACATAGCTTCATATAATAAAATAATGGTATAGCGGACAACAGAGCAGATGGGTCTTCTATGGTAAGAGAACGCAGTCTGCGAATTGGTTGTGTTGCCGGCTGTTTACGCCACTTAAGCTGCATTTTTATGGGTGTTCGATATCCTCACTCACTCAGCGAAACACATTAAGCACGGTAGAAGTAGTCTTTTATAAAATACTTATTCGAAGAAACCGGTTCCAGGTTTCATCAAAATAAATATGAGTGATTTTTCTTGCTCAAAAAAATCACAACTGATATTTTACATTTACATTTATATTTTATCTATACAAGATTTTTTTCTTTAAGACTCTAATAGCTAAGTTGTTGTAGCTAAGAGATATCGCTTTAGAATCCCGGTACAAAAAAAAAAAATAATTTTGGTGTAAAGAAATTTGTTTTGAATATTTTATCTTAATAGAATTTTTTAAATTTTTTTTCAAATATTTTAATATAATGATAAACATTATTTGCATTAAACATGGCATTTTTCATGGTGTTACAATAGGCATACAGTGCCAACATGTTTTGAAGGAATATGCCATGTCCGAACCAATTGTTAATGTTTATATCAAATGTAATATTTTAGTAACTTTTATCATTTTTATTTTTAGAGCATAGCAATGAAGACTGCATTTTCTCTCGAGCGCAAGCATCGTTACTTCTGGGATATTTATTGAGCGATGCCTCAGCCAGCGAGAGCTTGTGGCGGGAATTTAAGCAAAACAACTCGACTTCGTTTATTGAAATGCTGCTGCAGTTTCTGGAAAGAGCAGATTTAGGTGCATATTTTAATTTTATATAGAAATATATTGGTATAGAAAAGTTTATATTTCACAGGTAACGGTTAATGAATACATGTATTTAATTAGTGTTTAATTACATATATTAGCATGTGAGTGCCAGAAATGGCATAAGTGTATTATAATTCTTTATAATGATTTCACGGGTACAGTTAGGTATTTTAATTCCCTGCTATTTAAATAGACGAATCGTTTTGACTTTGCGTAAGGCATAAAATGGTATAATTATTTTTGGTCGTGACTAAACATTTTTTTTGTACTTTAAACTTATCAAACTGTCATTGTTTGTTATTTTATAATGTGTATAATTATGTTATAGTAAATTATTTTGATTTGAAAGTGATAACATTTTTGTTCACAGAGACACAGACAGTGGCGTTGTTTTGTATAACACAAATGGCACAATCGATCGCTCGTAAAGAGAAACACAAAGATTGGATAATTTTTTTAGATAATGTACAATCGAGGGATTCTAAGATATGTTCGGCGAGATATGTAAGGGATGTCGATTGTCAGCCAGGTTATATCGTTGAGGAATTGTGCAAAATATTGATGGATTTATTTAAAGAACATCTGGAGAGTAAAAATTTTCTAGTCTGCCATGGTAAGACTAAATTTTCAGTAGGAATATATATTTTTTACTGTAGCCGTCAACGGAGAAAGTGCTTCTCCATATGGCAAAAGAACACTGCCGCCCATACCCAACCGCGCCAATATCCGTGCATCCGCTTAAGTGTCGTGGACTGTAGCGCGGTTGCCTGTGGCCTATGGGCCTCTTACCATATTGGAGACCCACCTGCTCCGTTGTCCGCTACACCATAAAAAAACTTGTTAGCGCACATTGAACAAATTTGTGGTGCAATCGTAATTTTATGGACGTAACATGCAAATTCTTGACCAAGGTTGGCATTATGCTAATTTTAAAAATTAGGTAAGGTATAATTTATGAAAGAATTTTGCATTTTAGCTTACCTATATTTGTTGAGATGTAATCAAACAACAAGCTTTTTTTATGGAAATTATGTCAAACCAGCAGAAGGCTCACTTATGGCAACAGCGGTCCTTCGCTCATGGAAACCCGTAGCACTTGCAGAGCCGCAGTTGCGTTGCCAGCCTTTAAGGAATAGGCACTTTGCTCTATCACATTATATAGCCTAACTGAATAATTGGCTTATACTACTTGACTATCTTTACATTATTTTTTTTATAGTTTAGCGGATCACGGAGCAGGTGGGTCTCCTATATGGAAAGAGAACAGCGCCGCCCATGGACAACCGCGCTACAATCCGCGCGTTGGTTGTGTTGTTGGATTTTTACGCCACTTAAGCGGCACTATTAAGGGCCTCCGATATCCTCACTCACTCTGCGAAAGACAGTACAAGTACCGTTTCAGTATTCTGTGAGCCCGTGATGACACTTCGGACGAGCCGGCCCAATTAGTGCGTCAGCATATCCTTCAGCATGGCTCTCCCAGGGGTACAATTTTGTACTAAATTTCAGATGAAATGTGGTCATCACTGTGTTCGAGTATCTCTTCATTGCTGTCTGTCAGTCCTCGGGCTCGAATGTATGCGGTGCACCGACACTTTCCAAGAGTGTTAACCCTCACATTGCAAGCGTTTAGAGACAAACTGTCTCTGCAGGGCAAACCGATGGACGTCATTCGCAATGCGAATTCGGTGAGCAGTCTTTGTAATATCCGTTTTATTTAAATTTAATTGTATGTTAAATTTTATTGAATCGCCCCTTAAATATTTAACGACTGCACCGATTTTTTAGATTTGTAAATATTTGATACTGAATGAAAGTATATATGCATTGTTAAAGAGAAAATGTTATGATGTTTTTATATGGAAACTGAATTGTTTTATATGACATTTGGATTTATATATTCTTTTATAGTATAGCGGATAACGGAGCACGTGGGTCTCCTGTTTGCTATATATCCGCCGCCCATGGACAACCTCGTTACAGTCCGCGCATAGGTTGTGTTGCCGGCTTTTTATGTCATTAAAGCGTCATTTTTAAGGGCCTCCGATATCCTCACTCACTCAGAGAGACACAGTGCAAGTAGCGTTTCACGTTGAGTATTCTGTGATGTTTGCATATAAGCATACAAATCATGAAAAGTCTGATTTTGCAGCATGTCTTACTAATGGAGCCCTTTAAGGTTCATTATATCAGTTTTCTGATGAATATAAAATTATTTTCCAGGAGCCAGTGTTAAACAATCTATATTGGATTATTACGCTAGTAAATAGTGTTATGTTAGATTGTCTACCGAGTAAAGAATGTATATCTGAGGACGTCGCTTCACTTTCCAAATTGTGGCCCTGGTGTATGATGACCGAGCCGCTGAGGGAAGCGATCATGCACTTGTTGCTTACACTTACTAACGGTTGTCAAAAAGGTATCGCTATTGTATTGTATGTGAAACTCGTTTGTAATTCAGAGAATATTTTATATTTTTTTACAGAATATTGTACACCGGATCAAGTACCTACCTGCTCCAGGTATTACCATATAGGATACCTTTCCTATATGGAAGAGAACACCGCCGCTCATGGACAACCGCGCCACAGTTTTGGGAGCCTCGTAGCTTAATGGTTTTAAATGTGTAACATGAAGCGAGAGATATCGGGTTCGATTCCCGGTTCGGGCATTTATAATTTTATTTATAATTTATTCAGTCTCTGGAAGGGCTTGACACTGGCCGGGCGAGTGTTTTATTACTGTTGCATCCGTGGGAGAGCCATGCTGAACATATGTGCCGGAAATATAACCAATGCGTGGACTGTGGTGCTGTTGTTCATGGGCGGCGGTGTCCTCTTAACATAAAGGAGACCTAACCTGTTCCGTTGTCCACTATAGAATAATAAAAAGAAACTGTCCGCGAATTGGTTGTGTTGCCGGCCTTAAGTAAGCGGCATTTTAAGGGACTCCTATATCTTCACTCACTCAGCGAAACACAGTATTTCTACGTTGTTGTAAATTGTCGAGCAAATCTCAAAAAAATATTTATTTTTATATATTTAGGTTGGAGTGCAATGTCCGCGTGTGTATCAGGACGTAGTCTTGCGAGCGAAGTGTGCTCTTTGGTGAGTCGCGAAGCATCGCGGCCTCGAGCCTCGCGTCTACTGCCTCTCGCCCTGCGAATTCTTACGCATTGCACTACAAACCAACACTGCAGATCACTTATACTCAAGGTAAAAATTAACAAATAAAGTGGGATCTCGACAACTCGATGGCAAGGCAAAAGCTAAAAAAATCGATTTAACAAGAATTTAGAGATACATAATATTTATTTGCTTGCTTGCATATAATATTTGGACTTATTAAGATAAGGTTTATAAGATAATTTGACTTGTTGAGTTAAAGTCAGACAACAATTCCACTTAGATTTATGGTACACGTTTATTTATAAAAAAAATAAATGCACTAGACAAAAGGTAAGTCCAAGTAAGACATCACAATATTTTACTAAGTACAACTTCCGGAATCGCGCTTTTGAAATTCGAGTTAAAGAGATTCAATATTCCTATCAGCGCTTCGTTCAAGTTCAAATAAGCTTTAATTCAATTAGGGGCACTTTGGCAAGTCGATTTAGATACAATTATTAATAAAGCTACCATTGGTTCGGAATATATACTTTAATGAGAAGAACCAACAAGAAACTCATAGGGTTTCATTTTTTTACAGACAAATTTACAATAGTTTGTTTATTTATAAGCTCTTGGGTAGTTTAAAAGGTTTAAGAGTTTTCATGTATCTTTGTTCACTATGTGTTGAGGGATGTTGTAATAAGCTTTCTTAATTAAATTACTTTTTAAAAGATTCTTGAATTTACTTTCTGTAAGTTCAGTTATCTCTTTAGGAATTATATTTTAAGACATTGATCTAATCAAAGTTTTTATTAAATTCCCAGACTGATGTAATATCGTGTGCGTGCAAACTGCGGGCGCGTGGCAACAACTCATACGGTGACGCCTGGTACAAACTATGCGAGGCCCTCAGCCGTCACGCGGATGGGGCGGCGGCCCTTCTCAACGTATTATCTTCGCCGACCTTAAGACCTGTTCCTCGCCCGTTGCTCACTAGCCTCGCTCATGCGGCCCATCATCAGAGATTGACTTTTCTACAATCACGTACGTATTTTATACCAATGTTATTTATGATTAAAATAAATGCTGGTTCATAGAACGTAAAATAAACCTATTTTTTTAATTCAACAAAATACAATCTTATCGACATTTATTTGCTATATTTAAAAACGTCAAACATCTCGTATAGATAGACATTCATAATCAACTTGGATCTTTTAAAACTCAAAATTGAAAAATGATTAAGTAACATGATTGTTACTTGTAAATTAAACCCGTTCTATCTCAAACTGGTGTCTTTCAACATTAATTTCGGTGATTTTTAGGTTCAATTTGTTTACTTTATTTAATTTGCATTATTTAATTCGTAATTTTTGTTACAGCTGATCTTCTGGAGGTTCTATCAGGATCGCTTCTGACCGGTGACACATCGGAGATTGTGTCTGCTAGTCGAGCAGTTTGGGCCCTCGCTGCTAACAATCATAGGGTGTGGAACTTTTTTTTATGAGTTATAACAAATTTTGGTGATAAGTAAATACTAGTTTTAAATAATTATATATTTTCCTCCTATTATGGCTAGTACCAAAGATGGCGTATACAACTTAATAGTTTACTTCTAAATTTAATGATTCTGTTAAGGTTCTTACAGTTTCTAATATGTCAAATTAAATGCATCTTACATAAGTTGTAATTGCATACATTACATAGTTATTATGTAATTAACATGTATTATTTTAAGTGGCCATGAAACTTTAATAAATGTTGTATAATTAAAAGCGAAAACTATAAAGAAAATGATTTTAAACTGTGTATCTGTATCGTGTGTTTTATTTATTTTAAGGCAAAATTAGTTCTCCGAAGCTCTGGTATCACAACGGCAGTGCAAACTACAATGCAACGTTTACAGAGAAGCAATGATGTGGCAGCTGAGCGTGCGTTGCAACTTCTTACGTATACGCACAATATTCTACAAACTTGACGAACGTATCCTCAGTATTTCAGCATTTGGCTTTTCCTTCTGTTCCCTATTTATGTATAACTTTTTGTAATTTATTTTGATTTTTAAAACAATAAAACAATTAATCACATTCCATACTTTATAACTGTAAAAGAACCTTGCATATAGTGATTAGCATATAAACTACGCTTTGTTTCAAAAGCGGAACGTGTGTAATATTATGTAAGGTTTTATGAATAGTAAATGAAATTAATTTATAGTTGTTTGTTTTTTTGTTTCTTCGATAAATATATTTTTTAAATGTTAAGTATCACCATCATATGACGCTCATGCCGTCGCTGTGTGAAGTTATAAAAATAGCGACATCTTGTTTGAATTACGATTAATAAGTTTGCATTGTTCAACTGAAATGTGTTATGTATGCAATAGTTTAAAGACGCGCGAAATATTTTTCAGGCAAGTGCTAACAAATTATGACATCGGTCTAGTAGATGTGAATTATTTGACTTCAAAAGTATATTTTAATTTAGTTAGAGAAATAGTTGATGACCAGAAAGATATAAAAATGAGCGTTTAACGGTAGAACATTGTGCACAGTGATTATTATTACCCTCCCACATACCTTTTTACATAAGTGTTGATACAATTTTTATCGCCTACCTGCCCGTAATCTTGACACAACGTCAGTACATTGCACTAAAGTGACAATATCGAAACGTTTTTTTTATCAAAATACTGTTTTATATTGATAGCGCATATAGCCAACGGACACCACGGCCAAAACGACTTTCGAGAGGGAAGTTTGCCTTACTCATTACAGTCCAAAACGTGATAATCCGCATATGTGCGTGTCCAGAGGCGTCGAAGCGTCAGTGGGCCTTCTCCCCGCGACACCCGCGCGAGCCGATATTGCGGCACTATGTGTTGCCGCCATCGCTGATCAATAAGGAACAATGAATCTGCAGAACACTTGCGACTTGCCTCGGATCGCTCTGAGCATCGCACACTCAATCCCTACCACTAGTGTTTGTGTAGTGAATTAGAATGGATATGTCTTCATATACATTCAATTTTCCTCCGGAAAGTTACTCAGCTGTTTACACCAATGAAGTGCCAACCAGTGCTAATGTAAGTACTGCATACATCTTATCGGCGGGGTCTGAAAGCGTGGTGTGAGTACGCGCACAGCCAAGGTCGCGACGCTGTTTAATGGTACATTCAACTCGCAAGAAATAGATCAACACCGAATAAAATATTAATAATATTCATAAAACTTCGAAAGGCCAATTTAATACAAACATTTTTAGGTGGTTTCGAAACCAACTACGTGACTTTAGGATGTCTTATGTAAATTGTACATCTATTAATATTTTTAATTTTTAATCTAAAAATATAATTGTTTTACAGTATTAATTAAATCATTAAAATTACCTTCGATCAAGCAAAAAATTAAGTACCTTATTAGTATCCCTAGTATGGTTGTGTAAACAGTTCTGAAGTAAGAGGATCCTATGTTCAGAAGAGATGTCATCTACACAATATTAACCTCAACATTTGTGCCTACAAATCTTATGAGTTAATTTTAAGAAATGATAAATAAAAATTGATAGTAACATTAAAACATATTGCAAGGTGGCATTATGCGCCAAATTTCGTTTCGGTATAGATAAACAAATTGGATCTGAATTTACATACTACTTTGCAAAATTCATTGACGTCACAAAGTTGTTAATTTTATATAATTCTTTGTGCGAACAACCGACTGCGACTTATATTATTTCTCTTTGTTGTCTTTTTAACTATATTATACAGTAATAAGTACTGTTCATTAATATATAATATAATAGTAGTTGAAGAATTGTTATATCCATAAATTTTTTTCATAAAGAAACTGTAGGACGACTTACCCGCCTGCCAAGCGTGATGATTAAGGTGAATAACCGCCCATAATTGGGGGAGGTCTATGTCCAGCAGTGGACTTGATAGGCTGATGATGATGATCCAAATAAAGGAAGATGCAATTTTATTCCGTTCCAAATATGTAATTTTGTAAAGAAAATCATATCATCTTCCAACGTTGTCTTATCTTCTTTTTCTTTCTTTATCTTGTTTTCAGGTTACAAATGGCAAAGCCACTAATTCCGAACGCGTTGAAGTGGCAGCCTCGTCTAATCCCAGTTCACCAACAACGTCTCTGTTCAGTTGCTTTCATTGCGCCGTAAGTATTCATATATTCTGCGATCATATTTTGAATTTCTAATGTTTTTTTTATAATATAGCTTACAACGGAGCAGGTAGGTCTCTTATACGGTATAAGAATACCGCTGCACATGACCAACCGCGCAACAGTCCACGCATTGGTTGTGTTGCCGGTTTCTTACGCCACTTAAGCGGCATGTTTTAAGGGCCACCAATATCCTCACTCACTCAGTGAAACACAGTACAAGAACCGTTTCACGTTGAGTATTCTGTGAGCCCTTGGTATCACTTTGGACGAGCCGGCCCAATTAGGGCTTAATATAATGTAATATAATTATATATATTCCACATATGCTTCAGCATGGCTCTCCGACGGGTGTGACACTATTACACACAACCCGGCCGCTGTCAAGCCATTCCAGAGACCGAATAAGTTATAAATTAAATTATAATTTTCCGGACCGGGATTCGAACCCGATACCTCTTGCTTCATGGTAGATCTATTAAACCCCTTAGCTACGAGGCTCTTTTTTACTTTTATATGGTGTGGAGAACAAAGGAGCAGGTGGGTCTTATATATTGTAAGGGATCACCGCCGCCCATGAATATCCGCGCCACACTCCACGCTTTGGTTCTATCGCCGGCTTTTAACGCTGTATAATCGTAATAATATCAAGGGCCTCCGATATCGTCAGTCACACAACAAAAAACAGTACAATTACCGTTTCATGCTCATGCTATCAGTTCATTCAATCAGCGCAGATTATTCTAAAAGATTGACAGTTTTTCTCTAAATATTTTAATAAATGATGATTTTATTAAATTTAGCTGAAGGTACTACAAAATGTCAATATTTGTTTATAAATAGGTATAATTTTCAGACATTTCTTGGATTATTAATATCATGTATCATTAAAAGTTTAAGTAGCCAATCTTGATTCCTTTAAGAGGTAGGTATTTCAAGTTAAAATGAATGTGAACTATTCGTCGATCAATGAAATCAAATAAATCCTTTTTAGTTTCAGAAACGCATCAAATTAATAAAAAAGGGAAGAGCTTCAAAGAAGGTGAGTAATTTACTTTGTTAAATATTAACATAATATATATTTTGTATATAAAAATATTAAATTATTTATATATAATATCAATATATAATAATTTAAATTAATATTATATATAAATTGCTATTTAATTTTATATTTCATACGAAAACTATTTATTTTTAGAAATGTTTGAATAAAAAATAAGTTTATTGAAGAATAAGGATAAACCAGTGAAAAATTAAACAAATGCAATAAGCTGTAAGTTAATAACATAAATTATTTAAATATTCATAAATTTAACCAAGTCGAAATAAAAGGATGCATATTATACGAAAACCTCAAAAACATCAAATGTTTATGTTAAAGAAAGGTGAAATTTTCTTGATATTTAATGGTTTTTCGTTGTGTTTGTTGTCAAATAGCGACATAGTCGCTTCATAAATCACTGGTTTATAAATTCTAGAGTGAGTGACCGTATACGACCGTGGCGGGCCACTATGCGGGCTTTGGTCACGTGTTCAATCCTTATAGGAAAGGGGCTTGCTTTCTTTCCAACCACAGCCCAACTGACACGTGACTGTATAATTGCCGCTTAGATTATACTTACCCGGAAATATTCCCTCTAATATATGTAGTCACGTTGATTGCTTGTTCTGTACTTTTACCTTGCGAAAGTTTGTAATATATTATCATTTTCAATTATAATTTTGTTTGGAATTGTAAATGAGGCATTACGACATGCCTTGTTTATAAACAACGTTTATTGATAGAAAAAAATATATTAAATACTAGATTTTACTCGCGACTTCGTTCACATGTCAATATAATATATGTAAGTATATCTGCCAATTTAAAAATGCAAGAATTTTTATACTACAAACTTCCAAAATCTTTTCTTTATATCATATTTAATTATTAAATATTCCTAAGGCTAACTCAAATTATATATGAAAAATATGCAGAAAACAATTGCTAGTGTAAAATATAACCAAATATAATAAAATAGTGTAAAATATAAAATATGAAGATATTTAATTTTATAATGATAATCATAATTGAATCGTAGAAAACCTTTTGGTTTATAAAACTTATTAATTTATCTCAAATAAAATATATATGGTCTTTAATTTTATGATGATATTATTACCAAAATCAAAGCTATCTACGTACAAGACTATTTTCAGAATACCTACATGATATGTTGTTTTTCTCAAAATCAAAAGCATAAGTTATTCAAAAATTCTTTTTCTTCCCGAAAGCAAAAGAAAATGGAAATTTCATCTCCACGATACAATTGAAAATATATGTTATTCAAATTTAACATTATATTGGTACGGAAAGCTAATGCAACGACGCGAGGGAAATTGTCTTTTGTTCCATTATAATTCCAAATCCGATAGAATAAAAGAAATTGAAATAGCAACAAAGTCATTAATAATAAATAGACGTCTCGCTCACGTTTCGGTGCTTTTTAAGTAAATCGAAGCTTTAAATTACTATCACTAGTAGTGCACACGTGTCTTAGGAATTAATTATAATAATTTCTACTAAAAATCTGAATTTTGAAAATTCGAATATTACCCTTGGGAGACCCATGCTGGAGCACAGATTGGGCCGGCTCGTCTGAAGTGATACAACGGGCTTACAGAAGTACTTCTACTGTGTTTCGAGTAAGGATATCGGAGGCCCTTAAAAAAGCCGCTTAAGCGGCGAAATGCCGGCTTACCAAATAGGAAACCCCACTGCTGCGTTGTCCGCTATAGCATAAAAAAATCACTTCGGCCTTAACTTCACGATTTAAGTTAATGAAAGTTTGATGAAAATTGAAAGTGTAGGAGTCGTTTGTAACCGTTTTAATTTTAATACATATAATTGAGATTTATGTTAAATTTAAACGACTTATTGAAAAATATATTTTTTCTTTTAATATTACCCACGTTTTAGTTTTATGAAATCAGTGTAGGTACCCAATTTAGACTAAAGTATGTAGTGAACGCCTATCTTTTTGTGTGACACAAGACAAAAAGAAACTGTCTTAAGTTTGATCTATATACCTGTAGCATCGTTGTTTCTAAATGTTAAGTTATTCTGTTCGAAATAAATAATCTTCTATCTCTCAGATAGTCTTGCAAGATTGATCTTCAAATCTTGAGGCTTTAAATTGTCATCAGTTTAACTTGTAGAAGATGGATTTGAGTTTTTGGGTATGGACTCGAAAGAATTAAAAATAATATTTTAAAAATATTTTTTGAAAATAATTTATGTATTTACAACAATATAACACCAATTTTAACCATAAAAATATGTTTAAATCTGTTTTTAAAAATAGTACCTAAGGATATGCCTAGTATACGAAACGTGGACGGCGATCGTGTTCAATGTTTCGAATCATGTATATAGGTATCTCTTTTCAAAGTAACAGGAAATATATGGGATATAGAATCATGTTTGGAATTCTTTGAATGATGCCTTCTCTGTAAAATGATTATAATTCTTACTTTGGCTTATTCACACCATGATTAATTCTGAGTCACAAAGCAGGTGTAATCGTGACGTTTTGCAAAAAAATTTATCATGTTAAATTTAATGTTTTATTGGCGTGCGATTGATTGATTTAAATATAATGCAGTTGTAGAAAAACGAAAGGCATTGTACATACTTAGATTAACGAGTCTTTTGGTATATGCCTGTAGACTTAGTTATATCTTATTAATAAAGGAACAGAGAGATTTTCGGTTTAACTTCTACAGAAAAGTTATTTACTTTAGAAGTGAATAATTAATCAAATTGTATATAAACAAAATATAATTGTTTGTGTACAGACACATAGTTAATTTAATTAGTAAGCTTGTTCTAAAAATTATTTAAAAATATAATATTAAACAAATTTTATTAGTAATTATGAAAGAATACTGGCGTCATTTCCGTTAAATTTCGGTAGAAGTAAACAACCATTTTGTAATTCAACCTACCAACAGTTTCACATTATATTTCTTTGTAAAGAGTTTGAGAATGGAAAACTTTTTATAATAATAATGTGACGCGGATAAATCCATAAAAAGATCGCTGGTATGCATTAAAATATTTAGATTTGAGACGTTTCGTAACATTTTTGATGTTTGTTATTACGTGATGTTTCTACAGGATCTAAATTTCAAATTTCTTTTTTAAACGTGTGTGAACTGTACAATTTCGTCAAGGCCATGATCACGTTTTCAATACTTCAGAAAAACAAGTCCACTGCGTGAAAATATGTTAAATGTAATGTAATCGTTACATAATCCCATCAACATATGTCTCGATAAAAATCACATTACAGAACTGCATAATATCAAGTTGCCCGAAGCAGGTAATAATTGCGCAAGAAATTTCTGGAAAGTGCAAGTCATTTTTAAATTTTACCAATCGTTACCCAAAGAACCCAAGTTTCTTGAAAGTGCATCTTATTTCCTAATTCTTGTCTCAAAACAAAAGCAATCCAGTAATATATTTAGTCAAATTTGATACAAAAAAAAGAAATGGTTGGAAATCTACTACATTATTGCATTTTAGTTTTATAAAATATTACAACGTCGTCCCTGCTTGTCGAGACAACTTTATTAAATATTTTATCATTATTATATATTAAAATATAGTGCGAAAAATGTATTTGCATATAAAATATCCATAACGAAATAATTATTCACGCAAAAAATAATTGCTACATTGGTTTCAATTTTAATTATTTTGTAATTAAAATATATTGTGGAATAAGTAGATTAATATCTCTATAAAGTTTGCCAAGTTTACCGTTTATTCGAAAATTATTAAAATAAATATATTTTTTATAATTAAATTTCCTATGAAAATTATGATCGAATATAAATCGAATAACGTACTATCAGTATGTAACACTAAAATCTTCAGCGATTGGTCTAAAAAAATATAATCTCGAACTTTTCTTTATCTTTTTCGTTTTAGAAAAACTTTGCTTTTAAAAACTGTTCTTATACAGTTTATGTTGAACAGTCGTGTTTGCTGTTGTCTTTGAATTCTCATGTATAAAACTTATCAGATTTATTTAGTCAGTTTCACAAAATATTAGTCAAATAGACATCACACCATTCTTCTTAAAATAAATATATCATATACTGACAAAATTAATCTTAATTTTTTTTTATTCATACTAACTTTAATTATGTTTGTATATTAAAAAAACAATGATGTAATGTAGTTTAATTATGTTATAGGTTACTTTTTAACGTGAAACTAGTTTGAAGTGATAATTTTTCATGATAAATACTTGCGGACAACCATACAGCTAATCCCTATGTTCCAACCAAATGATTTTACTTTTAATTATACTAACAAATAGCAGTTGTACACAATGTACATAAGCAAAACTTCTACGTGTAGAGTTCCTTGCTATCTGCAACTTAATTAGCTTTCTTATTTATACTTAAATGTTAAAAAGTAAAATAAATATCACATTTAAAAAAATATTTTACTTTTCTTTAAGTAGTTTAGTATTATTATTATATACATAGTGTTAGTATTTTATCCTTAAGTAGAATCGTAGGTTTGGTAGCTAACATGTGGATATAACTTAATAATAATTAATAATAATTCCCAAGTTAAGCCCTCTTATTGTAATGTGTATTAAAATACTTATTACCTTATATTACGTTAAGATTATATTTTTAAATATACCTATTACTATAATTAGTTTAATTTTACCTAACTGCCGCAGTAAGTATGATAGCGCAAATAACACTTATTCTATCAACAATGCCGTTGATTGAATAACTTAATTGATTAAAGAATCGTTTGGGTGTGAATTACTTAATTCTTTGTCTTGAATTTCATTGCGAGTCGCTAGCAAGGAAACAAATGGTATGTACATAATATGTTGTATAGGGTATTTTGGTTCCGATAAGCAGGCAGGAGGCAAGCCGGTATAGTCGACAGAGGTCAGTATTGACGTCAATTGTCACGTGATCGCGAACAAACGCAAGGATAGGCGCTTGCCCGATGCCACACGAAAGAGCTGCGCAGTGGCATCCGCGCCGCACCTAGTGGCAGCCCTTGGATTGTATAGCCATTACATTTTTATACTGCCTGCCATGTGTATGACTTTGAAAACATTTAATGTAAGTTTTAAACACATGACCCAGTTCTTGCCATGATTAAATACTACTAGTTTATTAATAAAATGATTTCCATTATTGCACAAAGTTTTAGTTGAATACACAGTAATACGTGTAACTAATTGCAATGTTTCGTTCGGCTATTTGAATGTCATTGTGTTATAGTATATAATAATGTAATTATTACCGGATAAATTTGAGTATAATTTAACGAAGTTTTTGTTAATAAATTGCACGTTTAAGTAATAAAATAAATATAAAATTAGATAAGTTTGGATGTAATACCTGAAAAAATATTAGCAATCGAAGAACGCAGAAAGAATAATTTTTAAAATTTGATCAGGCGTTCAATTTGTATGACACTCAGTTGTATGATAGACAGCTTGTATGATAGCTATAGTCTATACTATATATCTACTTTGTCTTATGGAATTTAAAATGCCTAGAATAAATTAAATGATTTAAGAGACATATAAATCTAGTCTAAAACTTGTTTGACGAATAGAATGGAGCTTTAACAAGTTGTTAGCGTAAATTAAATTTAGAAATTAATGTTTCGTCGTGTTTTTCTTTTCTTTTCGGTGAACGTTTTGCGACCTCATTGGCATATAATTATATTATTTGCCACTTGTTTTTTTTTCGGTACGGTAAATAATAAATTATCCGGCAAAATTGTATACTTAAATAAACTTAAATTTGTTTAATGGCTTTGAATATTGTTTTAATTAGATTACTTCATAAATATGATGAAATTAACAAGTAACTTTTGAAATAAACAATGTTTTCAAATCAAATGCATAATGTTTTAATTGCGTGTTCTTATGGCGCCTTTTTAAATTCGTTTATAATCAGACTAGTATATAATGAGATCAGTGGCAAAGATTATGAGTCACTTTGTTATACATATTAATTGCTATATTGTGTAAGTGATTTACGTATTTTTAAGAAGTTGTTGAACATAAAAATGTAATATTTATATAATTTCATCTTTCAATATAAGTTTATTTATTTATAATAACCTTTATGATGTAATATATTTGCATCTATAAATAGTAATGCTACTAAAAAAACTCTCAATATCGTTATAAATAAATAATAAAAATATTTTATTTATGGGTGAGTAGAGAGTAAGTTAAAGGATTATTGAAACCATCTCAATTGTACTAAACAAAAAACAGCATTACAGTTTAAGAAAACGAATAATGTAATTGGAGCTATAATGTCGAATCTAAATTTTCATATCTTTCATATATTTCCAAAATAGAGGCCCACAAAAAGAGATACATCAAACTAGGGTTATAAAAAACATCAAATAAGAAACATAAGTTAACCGAGACTCCAAAAGCCAGCAGGGCTTAAAATAAAACATATTCTGTTCCTATTTTTAACATTGCTTTACTTGAATTGACTTATTGACTATTTATGGAAATGGTGGGAAACGAGCGGGAGGCTTACCGACGGTAAGCCCTTCTCCATAGACACTAGGGGTGTCTTGCAGTGCCGCGGGTGCGTTGAAGAACAGATACGTTCTTTTGTTGGAGGTCTTCAAATCGTATTGGTTTGGAATTACCTTTGCTCGCTGCTGATTCCACAGGTGACAGACAGGTGGTGCTAGAGTTTCTCGCTGACGGGCTGTTAATTTGTTTTAGCAAAGACAAATGCAAAAACGAAATAACAGTTTAAGGTGTATAAAATATTAATATTTGGTAATCATACACTCCATAAATATAACATATTTCTCATATTCGGCGGCAGCGAACTTATTTTATTGAGAAAACTGGATATCATTTGCATTTAATTTGATGTTTTTATACGGAATTGAATACATTATCCTTTTGACGTCAACATATGCTAACTGTCATTGTCATTCGCCAATGTAGTCAATATATTTTTGATATATTATAGGCTATATTGTTTAACATGAGAAAAATTTGTAAAACTTCAATATTTTTATAAAATTTATGTTTAATTCTATAAATTTATATATTATGACTTCTATTCATAATTGTCTTAATACTAGATACTCCTAGAACCGCCATACTGTGAATTCGTCTGCATGTAACTAAAACATATATCTATCTATCTATATTTATATCAAGAATATCTCAGAATTAGCTAAGTCTGAAACATTGAAGATCCAGAAACAAACAAATCTTTCAATCTATGATGCAAAATAAAGTCATCTGACTAATTCCAATTTGCGCACGCAAACACCATATTTTAAAATATATCTCGTATAGTTGATAATAATAATATACTCTATTAAAATCGGTTTCTTTTATTAATAAAAGATACCATTAGCAGCTATTTATAACATTAGTGGAATAGAAGTAGGCGTATCGTCATTAGATACCCTGCCAGTAGTCACGTAGGTTTCTCGAATTGATAAAGACGCGTATTCTAATTACTAACAGTCTAATGCCATAGAAGTCTTAGTCTCTACGCTCGAAAGCATCAAGTAACTAATTAATATTCATCACATCGAATCGAATAGATATTCAAATTAGGCATCCCAACATCATGTATCCGACTCGTGATTTAAAACAGATACTTGATACGTCAGAGGATAACCTCTGTACGTATAAACGAAGGTAACCAAAATTGTTGGCTCCAAAATTCGCTTAAAATAATTAGTTTTAATATGTAATTAAAAATAATTTTAGGAATGCAAAAACGGTGGAAATAATTTTAGCTTTAATTTGTAAGTTAATGTTACATAAACAGATTTCAATTGGAATGGATGTAAAGACTTTAGAAATCTCTCGCACAGGATGCTTCGATAAAAATATTCTTTAAGTTTAATTATTTTTTAATAAATTAAAGCCCTAATTTGTTAAATATTATAAACCCGCCATAAATTAATTTGAAGATTTAATATATTTATTTGATTTTTTATGGTACCTACATAACGGAGCAGGTGGGTCTCCTATATGGTCATCGCCGAACATGGATAACCGCGCCACAGTCCGAGCTTTGGTTATGCTGCCGGCTTTTACGCTGCTTGAGCGGTATTTTTAAGGGCCTCCAATATCCTCACTCACTCAGCGAAACACAGTAGAAGTACCACTTCAAATACAACTACCGTTTAACGTAAAGAATTTTCTGACAACTTGGTATCATTTAGGAAGCTCCAGTCCAATAAGTACGCCAGCATATGCTTCAGCATGGCTCTCCCACCGGTGCGACAGTATTAAGACACTCGCCCGGCCAATGTCAAGCTCATCCAGAGATCGAAAAAGTTATAAAAATAAATTATAGTTGTCCGGACCGGAATTAAAACCCAATACCTCTCGCTTCATGGTAGACTTATAAAATCATTTAGGTACGAGGCTCTCAAAATTTCTCAATATTTATTATATGATTTAATTTTTAAACGAGGCTTAAAGACTTGTGAATTTTTATCCAGTTTCAACGTATTATTAATTGTCTCTAAGGTAGAACTGTACGTATTATTAAAATTCTAAAAGATATGTATTATAACATTACATCAACACTAAATGTCAGATTGAATTTGCCCAGTTAATAAACTGACTGATGTAACTATACAACCATTTAAAATCGTAAAAAATAATAAATTAACTGAAGAATACGTGACCAAAGGCAAGTGTGTCAAAATTTGGTCACCGATTTATTAATTAATTGATTAATTAACAAATCGGTCACTATTTTATTAAATTCTTAATGATAACTCAAATCAAAAAAATTTTTTCCTTATATGACGTCTTTAGTGCCAATTCGAGGGATTAGCACGCGATCGCGGTGTCAGTTTTTAGAAGTGCATTTACCAAAATGCAATAGCATTTTGATAGGATGTGTTGACCATGACCTAATTCGTAATTTGCAATCTTTAAGAATAATAAACTACCATATCTTTAGTTATTTTTGTTTCCATGTAATCGCGATGCAGTTTTTATTGCATCAATATATTTTATATTTAAAATTAAGCTCTGTAAATATTTCTTCGACGACTCCCTGTACATAAATCGTTATGAATTGTCCCCTTCATCATAGATACACGTCAGACAGACTTTGTTCAGACATTATTTATAGGAGAAGTTATAAATTTGTATGTAGCATTATTTAAGTGTCGTCGGTATAGGGCAAAGGGCAACGGTCAACCATCTGGGATCAAGTTAAGAATGCAGACGCTGAGGTAAACGCACTGCGGCTCGTCAATGCATTATGCAAGAGATGCACCATTGACCCCTCTCAGGACGACTCGCTGTACCTCCACCAAACGAAATACGATCTTTTTTTGCATATATAAAAGAAAATATGCAGGACCTGAAAGCTTTACGAAGTGCAACCAACCCGTCAGAGCATGACGACTGTTGGATAATTTGATTCCCAACATTATAAATATTTTTCCTTGGATTATAATATTAACTGAATCTAAATATAACTTTGAATAAAATAGTTTTCGGCAAAAAATAAATAAGTTAAATGCATATTATCAATGAGACGGTGCAACTACTTACGTGGTAAATGTCTAGAAAATGTTTTGTTACAAGTTTGCATTGGAGTCGTGTGAAAGAATGGTTGTTGTGATTGAGGTTAAACATAGGTTGAGTAGCAATTGGGTTTGACAGGGAGTCACCAATCAAACGTGTGTTGGACGTGAGGCACGGGTTTTGCGCGTGCTGCTTAGGCTATCTCCGCACGCAAATCTGTTTCCGACAATTTTATCACCCTTTATTTTTTTAAATTGGAATTCTTACTGTAAGAGATCATTATAATTTATGAAAATATAGTAATTTAACCATTGATACCAATATCTTATGTCATTGCTTTTTCATTAAATTAAAATAAAATATTTTTAGATAAATAAAGTATTATTCAATTGTTTTTTTTTGCATTCAGACGTCGATAAATTATTTATTAATTATTACTAAAATTGTACCTGTTTAATAAATATCGATTATGTATATAATCGGATCAGTTAGTTTTTAAAATAAACAAATTTCATTCTGAAGTCTGAGTTGAATATTAGCAGTAAGCACGTCTCAAATATACATTATAATTGTAATAATATTTGAATGTGCAAAACATGGCACATAGAAACAATTTATTATGCTAGATACAAATACTAAGAGAGAAAAAATCTTTAAATAACAATTGTGATAGACTCAAGTGTTTTCGTATTTTTTATTGTGGGTTGGTAATTTATTTGATCAGCCATACTGTGGCCGCATGCTACGTAGTGCGCGGGCGCACGTCCTACGCATGTCAATGCCAAGTTTATTCATTCGCTATTGAATAGATAATGTGTATTTTTATAAATCCGTTAATACATTTTAACAGTATCAATTAAAATGTATTAACGAACGATACTAAATGGCATACGATCAAATTTAAATTTCACTCTATTGAAGTAACTCATAAAATTTTGGTTATCATTTCGTTCGTGGTATATCTAGAGCATTATTCAACGAGCTCCAAATATGCATTACACGATCCGGATGATCCTATCACAATAGCTAACAACAAGCGGATAGCCCCCCGACAGGATAATAACAAACTCAGATGGTAAGGTTCTGTCTAAGGACCGCGATAACCACCGCCTACGCCAGATACGGAGGGAGGACTTAGCTACGTCATTCCAAAAAAAGAGCTCCAAAATATGAAAAAGGTAATAAAGTACTTTAGTTAGTTGGTTTACCAAATAGAAATTATAATATGTACTATGAAGAAAATTTTGCCTCGTTTGATTGAGATGAGATTTTTATGACTTTCTATATTTTCGTTGGCTCATTTTCGTTATGGCATAAATATACACAAAGAGACATGGTTGAAATGAAGCTACGAGATCAACTTTTTTTCTATTGTTTTAATATATTTGTCCTAATGTTCTCTAAAATAAAAAGGAAATTATACCAGTCCTGAATACAAATTTTTATTATACATGCAATTATATATTAGCACATACTTAAGCGAAGCAGATGATAATTTCGTATGGTTCGGTGTTGATATTTTCAATATGTATTGACATTTTGGTCGACATGATATTAATGTCTTATTTAAAATTAGTATAGGCACATACATTTACCATGCAGAAGGTATATCATGCTTTACAAACGAAAATGGTAATTTAAATATCCGTTTGACGAAGCTAATGTTAAAATTTATGACTTTTATGTAAAATTTAAATTTAAAAACAATACATTTTTAGAACTTGTCCAACACATATACTAATCCATATACATATATTCTATTTTGACAAAAAAATGATCAAAATTAATAAACAACTAATGCGCGGACTGTGGCGCTGCTGTCCATGGGCGGCGGTGTTCTTTTACCATATAGGGGATCCAGCTACTCACTTTTTTCGCTATAATATAATAAAACAGTGTTTCTACGGTGTTTCGCTGAGTGAGTGAGTATTTCGGATGCGTAAAAAGCCGGTAACACAACCAATGCACCGACTGTGGCGCGTTTTTCCATGGGTTGCGGTGTTCTCTTACGACTTAGAAGACGCACCTGCTCCGTTGCCATTATACCATTAAAAAACATAACTAGATAGATGTGTGGTTTCCCTTTCGCGCAATGCAGTTCATGTATAAAAATAGGTAAGTACCGGAGATAAGCTAGGAATCGCACGATTTTCGTTCGCTCTGCGGACAGGTCAATCGCCCCATAGAACTTAAACTTCTACATTTGATTATCACTGTGATTTTCCCTGGGTAGTATTTTAAGGAGTTTTCTTATTAATATTAACACGGCGTGCTGCATATTCAACGCGACCTCGGCCGTGGAACGGTCAACGCCGAGTCACTCTACGACCTGAGTACGTGTCAAGAAACGATCACGTCAAAGCACCTAATTACCTATGTACCTATTTTATTCTGAATTTTAAAATGTTAGAATAATAGGCAAACTAAGCTTAGGTACATATTTAATTTAAATTGAAAAAAAAGATAGTGGCTTACACGATATGTAAATATTTTCCTAAGGCTTTTGATTGCGGGAGACCTAAGGGTCACGGCGGGTTCAATGTACTCACAAGATTCACTACAGAAACACCTCGCCCCTCGGCTTATTTAAAATTATCTATAAATAATTTTATCATACATGAATATAAGTTGACTTGTATTTATTCCCTCATACCTTCATTTTTCCATATTTATAAAGTCGAAGCCCTGAATAAGAAGAAATACATGAAACCAAACCTCAATATATTTTATAGCCAACTATAAAACCGTGTACACCTCAGTAATTATTTTTCGTACATCTTATTGCAATAAATATATATTGAAATACTTTCAAATCCAATAAAAGGAACTTTAAACGTTGATATATTTGCAAGTACAAGTAATACAATATTCAGTTTTCAACTTCTGTAGTTGGCAATCATAGAACTGGGAAGTATAGATACTTCGCACATATTGATTGCTTCATTAATAAACGACAATAGAATTCGCGCCCACCCATGCTGAAGTTCTTACAATTATATTTCTAATACTCCAGTCATTAATGAATGGAGTAGTAAAATAATTAATTGATTATTTTTCCTAATTAAGAATAAAACAAAACGATAAATAGATTTAAATTCTGGTTCTATAATACATATATTGTCTCATTTATAGCAAAAAAATACATTTTTATGTAAACAGTTAAATCTATCTGATTATCGCGGCACGAACATAAGCACCAGTTAAGTCTCTTGCGACAATATTTACCTCATTATCTTGGGCAATAATTCTCTTACTTTTTATTTGATTTTCCTCCATGAAAAATACAATGGAAAATTACATGGTCATTTATTAATGTAAGATTTGTATTTTCACAACAAAACCAAACGTAGAATTAAATAAGTTAACAAGAATAGTTTAACAAGATATCTTTTACCTAAGAACTTTAATAAATTAACACAGTAGGTATACAAATATAATAAAACAGATACTAGTATGCAACGGTAGATGTATTTGAAGTGGTACTTCTACTGGGTTTCGTTGAGTGAGTAAGGATATCGGCCCATAAAAAATGCCGCTTAAAATCCGACAACACAACCAATGCTCGGATTATAGCGCGGTTGTAGGGGCGGTGGTGTCCTCTTACTATATAGGAGACAAAGAAATTAAGAGGAGAAAAAACAATTAGTTCAACTTAGCGAAACCGCAGAGTTTTGCCGAGTGACGATATCGGAGGCGTGAGCGTAAAAACGCGATTTGTGGCGCGTTTGTCTATGGGTGGCAGTGATTTCATACCATAGAGATAGGTCTGCTCTGTTGCCAGTTGTAAAATGAAATAAAAATAAGTGTGACGATCTAATAATAGACATAGCCTGTTCATACAACCTTTATTAACATTTCAATGGCTCTTTAAAATATAATAACCGATTAATAAATGGCCCGGTGACCTTGCTAACATCACAGAAGTTTTAGCAAGTCATAAACACGACATAAAGCATTAAAAAAAACAAAGTATTACACATGACGGTTCGGTTCCTTATGCCTATTTTGTGTTACACAATCACTATTTTTAGTGTTTAAAAATTCTACTTATACAACCTTAATAGCCTGTAACTATTTTGTATTGTAAAAATAATACGTTTTTTATCGATCCTTGCTAACTAATCTTTACACTATACTTATTTTTCTTTATTTACCAAATTCCTCATTTATAAAACCTTCTGAAAATACTTCAGTTATTTATTTCCCCATTAAAGTCGTCTATAACGTAATTTATTTAAATGGTTGTTTAAGAGTAAATCAATCGCTACAATAATTTAAAAAATATATATATTCACTGAAGAGATTTATAATTCTTTGAAACTGTAATGAACTAGGGGTAGGCTGTATTAATTAACTTAATTAAATTAATTAAATTATTGAAAATATTTAAAAATGTATAATTATTAATGCATATCTTACAATTGATAGATACTATATTTTATTATATTAAATGCAAATCTTTAAATTTTAATTATATCCTTATCTATTAAATTTAAGTAATGTCAACTGCCTAACAGTTTTGAAATCGACTCAGTTAATTGCAGCTACATGTACTATTGCAGTAGGTAAATTTCCATATTATTTTTAGTATTATTTTTAATACTAGGTTAAAATATCTTTTTATACACTGTTCAATGAAGAACTAGCCTAACTAAGGAACTAGGAGGGATTTTTAAATAAGATCGTCTAAGTTTTTTAATAACTCAATAAATGAAGGTAAACCTAATTATTGTAATCATAATTTGTTATATAAGTAAATCATAATAATAACATCATGAAAATATAAAATCCACATAATGCGAATTCGTTTTGCTCGTTAATGTGAATTAACCAAATTTTATTTAAATAAATTTATTGACGTCATTATGCCGATTAAACAAGTAAACAAATGATACTTTAACAGTATATTATAGTATACTGACAGAAGATATTTGAATAAAAATGTGGTATTTACATAATAAATAAATAATTAGAATACATTTTTATTCAACTACGTAAAAATTTCTCTAGATAAGATTGTAAACAAAAATTATAGTTTATTGTCAAACAAATTGTCTTTCAAAGAAATCAAAGATTGGAAATAACTATTGATGTCAAAGCAAAGCAAAATACCATATGTTAAGGTATTATTATATTATAAGGTATTATAATATTATATGTATATCACACGGATAATATACATATACATGTGGGGATAACCCGTAAGAAGAAAACAAGGCAATTCTGAGAACTCATTGTTACCATAATACCAAGAACCCTGAATTTCAGAGTAAATATTATTTGTTTTTCTAAGACTTTTTGTTTACAGCGACGACAAATTACATAGTACTAAATAAATGATGTTAAATTTTATTAGAAGGACTAGAATACAATGTATCTAAGGTCAAAAATTACCAAAAGTTGAATTCAATGTGACGTCTTCCCAAGCAATAAATAAACTTGAATATGATACTGGCATCTTCTGCGAGACATCCACCGAAGCTACATCGAGGCCCGTAGGTGTCTAACAATCATACCTACATTTTAATAAATTCTATTGAATTAAAACATAACGAAATCGCTCAATAACTTTAAATGAATTGGAAAGAACAAATTATTTAAACAAATCTTAATAGTTATATTTATGGACAAAATCAAAGGATTATTACAAAGTGATAGTGGACACTTTAAGTAGGCATGTTTAATCTGACCTAAAAATAACGCTTGCTGGTTAGGAAACAGATTAATTTCAACACGTCAACGATAACGTCATCGAAGAAGTACAAATATCAAATAGCATAGCGGATAAAGTGTCATCAGCAAGGCCAGCAACGAGGTTGGTGTTATCCAGACGCTGCGCACACGCAGGCTATTGTGAAACTGCCTCGATTGACGTCAATGCTGTACTGCGCTTTCTCCAAACGTGCAATATACCATCGCTTTCTGTTCTTACGTAAATAATTACGGAATTCATTTTTTTGTATTCTATAGCGGACAACTGAGCAGGTGGGTCTGAGACAAGGGGTAAGAGAACACCGCCACCCATGAACAACCGCGCCACAGTGCGCGCATTGGTTGTGTTGCTGACTTTTTACGCTGCTTAAGCGGCACTTTTAAGGGCCTCCCATATCCCCACTCACTCTGCAAACACAGTACCAGTACCGTTTCATGCTGAGTATTCTGTGATTCCGTTGTATAACTTCGGACGAGCCGGCGCAATTAGTGCGGCAGCATATGCTTCAGCATGGCTCTTCCACGCGTACAAATACCTAAGTTATTTTCAACTATATATTTCTAATAACTTATAGACATTTTCTTATAAATATTTTGTTATTGCTTGGTTTTCTCAAAATATAGTACAATGTTAATGACAGTTTAAATATCAAACATTGTTTGCATCGCGGCGGAGGGATGTTGTATATTATAACCGTGAGAATGTTTACCGTACCAGCTGGGACTTGTATGTACAAGTATGATATTTCACTAACTGTATAAGAAATTTCAGACGTCACATACAAGACTGTCTTATAATTTATCACCTTCATGAAGAGAGGGCTATGAAGAGCCAATAAATGATATGGGTTCCAATAGCAGCAATTAAAAATGCCGCTTAAGCGGGTTAAAAAGCCGGCAACACAACAAATGCGCGAACTTTGGCGCAGTTGTCCACGGGCGGCATTATTCTCTTACCATATAGGAGATCCACCTGTTCCGTTGTTAGCTATATTATAAAAAAATAACGCATTCCAAAATGTCGAACTTGAAACATTAAAACAAAATATCAATGAAGAATAGTAGCAAGTATTTAACCATATTTAAGTTTTATCTCCGTCCTAGAATACAAGTTCAATATAAAATGAACAAAATTCCTAGACCATCGATGCGATATGCGAATGCTAGGTAAATTTCATCGCAGTTTTAATGAATTTAGGTGAACAATAAAAAAAAACTAAAATTATATTTGTGCTGTAATCATCATTCGGAAGATAAAAACTCTTCTAAACTCTATAAATAATAAACATATATATAGGAATGTATATGTATTAATAAAATTATACTCGTAAATGGCCATTCTTCCCATTCATAAAAATTATATTTTCTAAGTATCAGCACATGTTAATTTACCTGTCGGTCGTAGCTCCACACATGTATTTTGCAAAGAGAACCGAATTATGTGCCTCTTAATAAATATTTATGTGGAATGTTCGATTGACGTCAACGGCCTTAGGTTTGGCTGCATGATAGCGGTGGCGCGATGCGGTGTGGGCTGCGCCAGCACAGAGATTGCCCGGACGTTATCTCATTCTAGACAGATCCTGGGCCAGAAAATGAATTAAGCTGAATAATTTATTTATAAATTTTCAATCACTGGTTATTTAAGTTAATTTAGTGCGGATCGTTACCCTTTTCGTTGGATCCTAAAGCATTCATAAATAAGAAACGGTTATTAATTATCATTTATAACATAAGGATCAAAGAATCTCAAGAAATGAAATATTGTTTTGCGTTATTTATATCTGATTGAAAGTGATTTTTTGCGATCATTAAAATACTTGGACTAGAAGTTATTAATTAACGAGTTTAAATTACAAGTCTTTATATATATATATATATATATATATAATACAATAATATGTATTTTCTATCATTATTATTATTTAAAGTTTTTAAAGTATTTTGTACCGTGAATCACCACTTTGTGGAATCAGCTGCCTGCAGAAGTATTTCCAAACTTTGGGGACCATAAAATAAAGAGTGTAAATGTCCTTCAAATGCCGGCAACACATCCGTGGCCCTACAAGAACTTGAAGTGTCCAAGGGCGGAGGAACGCTTATCCTAAGTGAACCTCCTGCTTGTTTGCCACCGTTTCATAAAAAATGACTAGTATCACGCAGAAAGAAATTTTAGTTTCTCATCAAAAGTATTCTTTCAATAGCTGACAATTTAATTAAAATAATATTATGCTTAATCTTTTATAAACTATTAATTAAGATAACTGATTTCATTATATGCAATTTAACTAACATATCTAAATTCCTTGTCAGTTTCGTTTCACACTTTTATCTCTATTGTCCATTAACTATTAACACTTTTGCTAATAGATAAGTTTTTAAAGGGCTAAATGGCTCTGGGTTCTAGTCCTTTAGTGCATAGCCTTCACTAGTAACATGACTTAAATTTTATTTTTAGTTTAATTAAGAATTTTCTTCACATCGCTCTTGATCACATTTCAATGAGTTCTAAAAATTTCCTTTATTTGGATACATTGTAGTACAGTTTCGGCTTAAAGCCCACTCAAAAATACATAGTTTTCAGGATAAAAATAAAAACATGACGCGATCGTTATTGGGATTGCGCCAAAATTCAATTGATAAAGAAACTTTGAAAGAACTCTTCTCTTCTTCTTTGAAACTATGCATTAATTATTATTGAAAATATAAAAGTTATTTTAATAAATCATTTTTACACTTACAAAAGTCATTGCATTACTTAAGTACGTCTGCGACCATTTAGTCGATGAAATAAGATTATCTATAATCTTCTCTTTTTGTGATTTCTATTTGTACCCCTTATTATATTATTGTGTTTATTACAAAATAATCTATGGAATGCGATACAGATTATATTAACGCTACAGTTCATAAGCTATTAGTATAACTGCAATCGGCATCCCGTTCCAGTGCCCGGGGCGAGTACGCGGGCAGAGGGGAGAAGGTAAAGGGACGCAAAAAGTCGTCTGGGAAGCAAATGCGTTGTAAAATTATTATTCTTTGTCTTATGAAATGAATTTTGTGAATAGTGACTATGGGAATTATTTTGCAATTTTATAAAAAGTGCATTTACTATCAATGATTTAGCTAAATTCTTGGAATATATAATGCTCCATTGGGTAACATCGAAGAGGTTATGTTTACACAAAAGCTCCATGTTATTGTAAGTAAAAGATGTATTCCTATAATATGATTGTATTTTGTAGTTAAATATTTAGCAAGTTTAATTGAATATATTACTCTTAGCTCTTCAATCGAGCATTTCGAATATAAACACTTTTATTCTTTTAGGAATACTAAAAACTACGCATCTCAATTAGCCTATGTAAACATTTTTGCACTCGTAATATGCTTGCCCTTGACACAGAATGTTAGTAAGAAAAAATACAACCAATTTACACAAAATTTGTAAGTAAACAATAACAATAAATTACCTATGTACTATAACGTATATTATATGAATTAATTTAAAAAAATAGATATTTTGAATGAATACACGATTTGATACAACGTAACAAAATAATTAGCTCAAGAAATAAAGGTGTCGTTTTGCTTTGCTTTGCTTGTACCAGTACGTGAGTGCGTTATATTTTTTGTTTTAGATCAATTAATTACAATTCAAATTCTCATATATTTCGCATTCATTTAATTAAATCAAGTTTGACACAAAATGATTAAAACATTTGTACAAAAGTTAAACAATAGGTAATTTGTAATAATATGACGCAAATCGTTATTTTTATTTTAAAACATTAATAAATTCATTCTAAAGAAAAAGTTTTGCCATAATACAAGTAAATAAACTATTTTTTAATATTCATGTTTAAAGAAGAAGATAATTATTCTTGAGAAGCAAAAATTAACTGTCATATGAATGTGTCATGTGAATATACTAAATAAAAATGTTAAAACGTAAATAAAAAAGATCGAGCCAGTTGCTAAATTGAAAAACTAGAAATACAAGCCACGCATTCACCTACCTTGAATCTGTTGCAACTCACGTTTAATTCACGCCTTTGTATTGTGTGCTGTTATCTTTCATTAATAATCATTATCATAAAAAGTATCAATCCCATTCCAGTGTAACATATCATGTAACATATCAATTAGTTGGAATATTTCTGTTTTAGAGCTTAGTATAATAGGTTTATAGATATAATCAATTTTAAGTACTAGATCGCGGCTGTTTTCAGACTTGCGTAGATTATATCCTTTTCGTTCAACAGTAAGTACATATTAAAATAATGATATGCTAGATTATCGTGGCCTGTAAATTATAGAATGTTATGAGCGGACGGTTAGGAAAATATCAACCTATATTAAATGTGTAATTTAATACTATGCAAACGCCAAAGAATTTTATCATCGTTTCGTACATAACATATTGTGCACATGTAAAAAGTTAGAACATTTAGTTATATGAATATTATTGTTTTTTTTAATAGTATAGCGGACAATAGAGCAGGTGGGTCACATATTTGGTAAGAGAACACCGCCGCCCATATACAACCCCCCTACAGTCCGGGCATTGGTTGTGTTGCCGACATTTTCCGCCAATTAAGCGTCACTTTTAACAGCCTCCGATATCCTCACTCACTCTGCGAAACACAGTACAAGTACCGTTTCACGCTGAGTATTCTGTTAGCCTGTGGTATCACTTCGGACATGGCGTCCCAATTAGTGCGTCATCATATGTTTAAGCATGGCTCAGTTACTGATAAACTTTCACATCAGACATTTTTATACCGAGATAACAATTGAACATTCTATTTAAAAATTGTAACGTGACTCGAGAGGCGGATAAAAAGACCACATGGCGCGTGGCCGGAGCGTGGAAGCCAATGTTATTTTTCGTTCGCTCGCTGTGCATGCTTTTTGGTTATTTATAGGAAAATCGGGTCAGGTCGGTGGCCTGGCTGGTAGGGAAAGTCGAGACGAGTCGAGTTGTTAAGTTTCCTTTTCGCGAGCGAATACGCATGCGCGACGAAGGCGAGTAGGTACGTCAGTGTTGCGTGGAACCGACGTTCACTTCGGACGCGCGATTAGCACTTTAATTGGCAGAATCAACGTGTTGTGCATGATATTGTGTTTGTGTGTTCGGATTCTATGATGAGTGGTACTGGAGTCGCCTCCCGGCCTCCAGGATCCATGGCTATGCCGACTGACCTCCCCGTTCGCATTTACATGCGGGCATTGCGGCAGTATCAGAAGATAATCGACTTAAAACGGTTCACTAAGGAAAAAGTAAGCGGAAATGTGATCTTCAAATTGTACTACATATTTGCATGGGTTAAAGAATCGAGACTTCAGTTGATTTATTGAAATTTATCCGCGGTTCACTCACCTCCGTATAAATTATACGCATTCAAATAAGCCTCTAGTATTTTCAAGCAGCGCGTCATTTATATGATGTATGTCGAACCTTCAATAAACTTGTGAGATTTAAAATATCAAACCAGTTTAATTGCAAATATATATGTACCTATACTTTGCTTATGAATTGCCCACACCTTATCTTTACAATATCGCTGTGAACTATTGAGTTATTTTAAAAATAGATTTATTAATACATATTTAAAAATTACAATTTTATAGACAGCATATATAAAATGCCGGATACAGGATATTTGAAATATATCTAAGGTGACTTTCTATCATTTATTCCGAAAAGGATAATGCTTTTAATAAAATTGTATTTTTATGAACCCGTTATAATTTCAGATTATTGTTATTTATCTAAAAAAAAACAAAAGTTTTATACTCTTTTATATAATTTATATAGTGTATAATATAATTATTTGATATTTCCAACCTAAGTTGGTACTTAACTAGATCACGGTAATTATGAAGGTATCAAATATCGTTTGTCATGTGGTAGGTCAAAGGGTCCTAAAACCTATGATAATATTAAATAGTTCATGATTATTATTTATCCACTATTTTTTCTTGTTCCTGTAATGATTTAATAATTATAAAATTAAGAAATTGTTGAAATTAAATGATTAAATTACAATAAATTTAAACATCATCATGCACTAGTTTTCTGACGATTTTTGTCCTCTAGGAAATAAATAATTATTTTTAAAATATTTATTTTGTTCCTTCTCGAAATCAATTGAACTAAGCAAAAGAGCTTATTAACATTTAGTAAATATTAATCACCCGTGGGAGAGCCATGCTGAAACATATGCTGACGCACTAATTGGGACGGCTCGTCCGAATTGATACCACGGGCTCACAGAATACTCAACGTGAAACGGTACTTGTACTGTGTTTCGCAGAGTGAGTGAGGATATCGG
>DWCF01001370.1:0-31329 GCA_018230265.1 Delias oraia | reverse complement strand
ACAAATGTGGCGTCAAACGGCCCGCTCAACTAATAGCACTGAGTTGATATTTTTTTGATAAATTTTACTATAAAGTGACCTTAACGTAATAATTTAGTATGACATCATAGATTTAACTATTACTTACCAAACCTAACCTAAATATATTTCGGCCTTATATCTAATTCAACAACTACGCTAAATAACATTCAGTCAAGACGTTGAACGTTACATTCAACAACTTCACGATTTGTCCTTTAGTCATTCAACTACATGTCGTCATTCAATGAACGCGCTAGTCATCCTATCAAGTAGCGGATTCAACACTATGACTGCGACATATATTCGCTCAAAGTACATTAGAATTAAAGATACATTTTACACAAATGTAGGACTGTATTTTCCTTGATGAATATATTCTTGACCTAGAATCGTAAAGGTTCTTACAATGCACCTACAAATCTTTTTATGATAATAGACAGCCACGTATTAAATATATTGTAATCAGTCGTAGATTAAAAGCATTGATAATGTCATATCTTAATAATGGTCTGCACTAATAATAAAGGAGGTTACAGTCTACCTTTATAATAATGTATTAAAAACAATAGATTAATCCTAATATACGTCTCTTTTATGAAACAAGAGTTAAAAAGAACAAATTGGTAAATTTGGTTCATGAATATTTTTTTCTTTTTGATACAACTTTTTGGTACGGGAGCTAGCAACGTTTTTGAGAAAACGTAATGTAAGGTCGGCAGTTTATAGATATGTTATCCCTCTCACTATTCCGCACGTAACACGGCCGGACTATTATGTGAGTGGTCAGCCTTGGGAAAGCCATGCTAAAGCATATGTTGACGCACTAATTGGCCAGGCTCGTCCGAAGTGATACCACGGGCTCACAGAGTACTCAGCGTAAAACGGTACTCGTTCTGTATTTCGCAGAATGAATGAGGATATCGGAGGCCCTTAAAAATACCGCTTAATTGCAACATAACCAATGCGCGGACTGTGGCACGGTTGTCCATGGGCGGCGGTGTTCTCTTACCATATAGGAGACACACCTGCTCCGTGGTCCGCTATACTATAAAAAAACGTGTTTGTACAGCTAATATACCAATAATTTAAACCACTTTAAGACAATTCTTTTATTTCTCATTTTTTTTATAGAATCTTTTGCAACATTGATTCATTATTGCCAGATATTTCTGCTGTTGTTTAAGTCTTGCATGACTTAACTAACATCGACAATAATATTGCAAAAACACTGATATTTAAAATTACTGAATATTAATGGAAAACTATATACATACAAGGAGGTTTTTCTTTAATTTTAAAAAATTAAAAATTACCGTACAATCAACACAAAAAACATATCATTGCAGAAAAACCTTGAATTTATATTTGATTTATTTCAACACTAATAACTAGACCCAGAATCTCATCTAAGTTATGGCGGATCATAAACCAGAAAATTCTACAAGTACTAAATGAAAGAGTGACACGTTTATAATCAGTCTTATATTTGAAAACTTAACTTAAGGTACGCCTAACACATTAATATCGTTTATAATTTCATATAAATAGTTTTTTCAATTTAAACATGCATCCTTCTCCTTGTCAACTTTATAGTAATAGAAGAAAAACTGGTTCCAACAGTATTAGTATTTTCAAAATAAAGACAAATGTTTATAATGGTAATGGCGTGAAGGGACATGCTTTCTTAACTACATAAAAACTACATAAGTACGCGATACATAACGCCACTTAGAAATATTTATATATAATAATGCATATCTATGTTTTATGAGATATCGATAAAGACTGAGGCCACTAAGTAGTCACAGCCATCTCAAACAATATCACGAAAGGGCCATCTCGATTTACATAATATACTTATGATATAAGTAGGAAATCTAACGTCAATGTATAACTATTATCAATAAGTTATCACATTTAAAATAAAAATCAACCAGCAAAATATTATAAGATATCATCGAAATGTCAAACTATTCACTTTAGTATGTATCCTGCCATTTGGGATTCTTAAATATAATAATTTAGAGTAATCTCGCTCCGGAAGTCATTTTGTATGTACGCAAACGAAATGAAAACTTGTCAATTAAAACTAATGAATAAAGTATAATTTAGTAATGAGGTCGAGTTTTTAGTGAATCACTTTCTAATTTGAGAAATAATAACCAAAGAGACATAACGGTCAGACAAAATTGAAATTTTACAAGTTTTACATTGAAACTGCAATATATACTTAAATCGATTAAATCAAATAACTACGTCTTGTCTATGATCTCGAAAGCGCTATCTATCTCTTCTTCGGGGGATAATTCTGTACTCTGCTGCCTGTTTACCTTTTGATCTTTTTGCTCTACTGTATTCTGTTTGTTTTGTTGTTCCTGGAAAATTAGCCAGTTTTTTAGCAATTTAAGCAGCAGTCGTAATAAATGATGAATATTATTAGTACGTTATTGTATAATAATTTAATGGGATCCGTATCATTGTAATAAATAGCCAGAAAATGCTCTATTTTCCTCAACTTAAAGAGTTACAAGAAATTTCGTAAATTTAAATTCATTAGACAAATACTCTACTCTATCCGACTGACGTTTTACAAAGAAAATCGGATAATAGGATAAATCAAAATAAATTGTCAAATACCGATACCTACACAGCAATTATTGTTTTCATATAAATCTGAACCACTTGGGCACATTTAATATTACATAATGAGCAACCGTAATTTAAAAAGTTCACGTTATTATAATATACTTAAATAGAGTTGTTTAATAAATTCTTTCAAAACCAACCTGCCCATAAACATCCAAGGACAACGACTGTCGCTTTTTATTCGCCTGCCTCATCCTCCCCGATCGTGATATAGACAATTTTCTCCTGAGATCTGGCGCGGGCACATCGTCCTCTTTTTCTTCAAATCGGGACTTACGTCTCTCCGACGAATTAAATATCGACTTAATTATCTTGGCCATCTCTCGGTAAATATGACAAAACGCTCTCTAATCAACACAGTTCTAAAATAAATTAAAATGTTAAAGTAGAAACGTATACAGCAAAGAATAAAACGAATAGAATTATCACATCGACCGAATAAAAGTTACTTACCTAATCAGCCATATCAATCATAAACACAAAACAGGGTATTGTTAGCACCGAAAGTTTAAATTTCACTTAAAACGTGAACAAGGGGCAGACCTACAGTGCACCGTGTGATTATTTACCATATAAATATGATAAGATAACATTATCACCAATATATATGATTATATATATTATCATTATACGACTAATGATTACTTTTGCATTTGTATGATTACGCGATCCTTATCAATCGATTAAAGATTGAGTTCAAAAATAAATATTAAGACTTTATTATTAAATAAATAATTTAAAATTTTGTTGATAAGACGGAAAATTAGTTCAATAAGAATCTTAGGTAAAGAAAATCGAATTAAAAGTTCTTCAATTGGATTCAAACTTAGGACTAGCAAACATGACTGTAGAAGCTTATAAATAAAAGAAAACTAAAAAATATTTCATGATAATGTATAATACAAAAATTTACAAAATACCATATTTAACAATTAGACTATCCCTCTTATATACATTTCTTCACAAAGTAATATATTTTTACATCGAGTTACAAAATATAACAGCGGTCGCCATTTTATTGAGAAATAGATCACTCATATAACTAAAAAACATCTGAAATTTCATTAATCATAATTCAAATCAGATTCAAACGAAGAGGCGCCATTTATGACATATTTTAAAATATTTAATTCATATTAAAGACTGTATAATCTATATATTAATATATTTATAGATATAACAAACAAAATATAGGACTGATATTATGGAAGCCGAGCATTTGTTAACTATTTTCTAACTTTAGGTAATCTATAAACTATAGTATGTAATAGATAATTTGGGTTGATAAATATTAAACCTGGTTGTAGTCATTGATAAAAAATGCATACGGAAGGCGAATGTTGTAGTGATCTATTTTGCATTTGCTTTAAAAATCATTTTAGTCAGCAAAATGGTCTTTTATATCACAACTACGGAGACAATAGAAACATTGTAAATTTAATCACGTCTTAATTACCATTGTAAGTAATCAACCTGATAGATTTTTGCGTCACATATCTATATACGTTTTCAGTAGAGTGTATATAACTTAAAATTCAACATCTCGACTTGTCATGGTCATCGAACACTATTTTTCTAACACTGATAGTCTAAAATCATGACGTTTATTTCGTACCTACATTAATTTTAAGGCTATTTCTTTCTTAAAACCAATAGATTTGTATCATTTTTAATTTGGGTAAAAATATTAATGCCACATTTTATCGGTTTGCATACCAATGAGACAATTTATGTATCAAATCGATTTCCTCATTATGTATTTAAATATAAATATAATGATAGAATGAAACTAAAAAGTTAGCCGATTTAATTGATATTGCAATAAAGAAAGGCTTAACATGGTCTATTTTGGGATGCGGACTAAGGTGCGAGTATTTTATTGCTACGAGTAGTTAAATACCTTAAGACATTTACAACATAACTCTTCAATCCATTCGGGCATAGAATTTTTCTAATCAGACATAAATATTGGATTTTTTTTATTGCAAATCCCACCTACATTGTTAGGTACACCTACAGTGAGATCACTTGATTTTATCAAGCAATACAATTTTTGTTTAAATCTGAGAAACACAACCAAATTGATTTAACAACAACTCCAAAATTGGATATTATATTATTTTTAATATAAATAAGTAGTAACTAATTACTACATTACAATATAAAGTATATATTATTATGAGCATAAAAATAGCTTTATGCAATATAGGCATGAGTGCTTTGATTATTTAATTGAATATGACATCACACGCCAAAGACACCGTCAAAGCAGATTTTAACAAGAACCATATTCGTTAGATGACACTGTGAGCTTCAACAAACTATTAGTTTTACGTTTTTCAGTTTTATAAATAAATATAATTGAATTACAAATATTTATATTTGTTGTTTGGTTTCGATCAAATATTCGTTGTCTACATTGTGGATTAGCACCTTCTAAAGACTAGTGCATGCTATTGACTTCTGAAGGTTATTTAATCTGACCTAAATGCGAGTTATCAATGCTGAGTATAAGGTAAAGTAAGAAAAATGGAATGGTATGTTTAGAAATACAGGGCAACTGGCTATCTAAAATATTCCTAAATATAAATATAATAATGTAATAATTATGGATTGTTTTGTTTTTTGGGTTACAATTCATATCAGATTAATATCAGGCAGAGGTGGATATAGTATCATTATTTCTACAGTGATCTCTCTGTCCCGTTCCCTCTGTATTGAAACGATAACGTTGTTTGATTTGATTGTATCATTTTAATTATATGGACTCGAATGGAGCTCAATTCGAGTCTATGGCTCTTTTGAATATCTGTCCCGTCATCACTAAACCCTATAGCATTCTGCACGTCATACTACCTGCTCCGAGTCATCTCTGACAACCGAATCGGGTCGTCCTTGATTCATACTCTTGTACAACTTTAAATTTGATTCGGTGTAGTCTAATATTTTCCTACTTGAATGGCGGACGTACAACATCTGTTTATGATATATTTTAAGTGCCCCCTTAAGTGTAATATATGTGAGACCACCTAAAATTGTTCTATGTAGATTATTTTTGATCGATCGAAAGAATATTTTGCCTATAATTGTTGATATTGTGGGTAAAAGTAGTGCAGAACAAAATATTCGCGTGGGTGATAAGTGTGAATTTGGGTTTTGGCTTCCACTGTTTGGATTTGGTCCGGTGACAATTGCCCGCTCTCCTTCGGTACTGAAAACAAATGGAACTATATTAAACAATGCTTCAAAAAATGATTAAAACAAGAACTGAACTTTGAAAATCTAAAACGAAAAATCAACAAACATTTGCCTAAAACCATATAAAATTATGTCTTCATCCGCAAATACACGTCTATCATAAAACAGTAACAAAGCCTTATGCGTCATAGATGCAAATCAATAACCTAGTATAGGTTATTGACATGAACGTTGATTCATAGGAAAACGTGTCTTAAACAGACTCATCTAATAAATCAAACAAATGTTCGCACTATTCATAACTGCGTACCGTTTGTTCTATTGAACCACATAAAAACAGATGTGTATGTTCATTTGTTATCTATGGAAACATAGTTAACAAATGAACTAATTAAGTTAATATATATGACGTCTCTCTTTGATTGCTATTCCACTATTGTACGAATAGACATATTTACTCTATTTTTTGGCAACACAGCTAATGTGCGGACTTTGGCGCGGTTGTTCATGACTGGAGGAAATCTCTTACCGAATCGGAGACCCACTTGCTCCGTTGTCGGCTATAACATATAAAAATGAAAAATAAAGGACCAATCTCACCTGCCAAAAGGTAATATGTAGGACAGCGCCGGAATCTTGGCGCAGTACTTCCTGAGGAAGAACAGCACCGAGTCTTCCCAGTTGTACATCTTGGCGCTGATGAGAGTCACGGGAATTGTCGGCAGCAGCACCAACAGTACTAGAGGATCCGCAGACTCCATCATTTCTAGACCCTCTCTGTGCCCGACGACCTGCAATGTGAGGTTATTAATTAGTTTCCGAGTACTACGTGCTCAACCATCGCTACTCCACCTTTGGTAGGCCATACCGCATACAGCCAAGCGCATGGCTTTTTAAATCTTTAAAATTATTCATTTCTACTTCTGCTGTTGTTGTTCTCTGTATGGATAAGATGAAATAAATATCAGATGAAGTGGTACACCCCCAAAACCCCAGTTAACCTTAATCACGACAGTATTTTGCTCATTATCTCATGAAAAGAAAGCTTTTAAATTCCGAACGTAGGTATATAGTTTTATCTTCCGCGTTGCATCTTCTTAACTTATGCGTAAATGTTAATAACCTTGCTTTCACCTTTAAGGTCACATTTCTCCGATACGAATGTGACCATGCACTTTTATTAACAGGGAAGTGCTTCAGATAAAATTAATATTATACTTAAATATCATCTGGCATCTACATAACGAAGGAAGTTGGTACCAACTCTTACCAACTTTTATTTGTAAGTAAAAAGGAATCATTTAATGATGCTGTTAAGCCCCGTAGATTAATTCTAGTGAATTAAACTAATATCGAGCGACATATTCTTTGTTTTAAACAAATTAAAATATTTTGTTTTTAATCTAATTTGTTTGAGAGCCTCGTAGCTAGATGGTTTTAAAAGTCTACTGAAGCGAGAGGGTTCGAATCGCGGAAAATTATAATTTACTCGGTCTATGGAAGGACTTGACAGTTGCTGGATGAGTGTCTTAATCCTATCGCACCCGTGGGAGAGCCATGCTGAAGCATATGCTATAATTGGGTCGGCGCGTCAGAAGTAATACCACGGGGTTACCACAGAATACTCAGCTTAAATAGTAGTTGTACTTGAAACGGTACTCTACTGTGTTTTGCTGGGTGAGTGACGATATCGGAGGCAACACAACCAAAGCGTGGACTGTGGCGCGGTTGTTCATTGGCGGTGGTATTCTCTTACCACATAGGAGTCCCACTCGCTGCGTTTTTCGCTATACAATAAAAAAACAACTCTTTGATGAAACAGGCTTTGTTGTGGTTTTATAAAGCATACGTTTATAAAACATATATACGCATACTCCGTATGCGTAAAACGCGGCATTGACTTTATAAAAGCACATGAAGTTCAAAAACACCGATTATTTATCAATACAAAGGATAACAGTTAACATAAGACCGTTGTATGACATCATGTTTAACGACAGCCATTAAAAAATGTTAGAAGAACCGGTAACCGCAGTGTCCGGTCACGAAATAGGTTTACTAACCTACATAGATAATAAAATCCTTTAAAAACAATTTAATATTCATACGACAATCTTTCAATTTATTATTAGGACCATCTCGGTATTTTCAAAATGCCGCATTTGTCTCTACTTTTATTGCTTAATTTTATTTTATTGGAAATTATAATCAATTCATAGAGCTTCTTTTAATTCTTATAACATCATCATAATCTGCCTATTATTGCGCCTACCTTACCTTTATAAGATCGCCTACCTTTATAAGATCGTTTTTCCATCGCGTGGCGGTGATCTTACTCCCAATTCTTATATAGGTATCCCAAAATTAAAGCAAGTTTTGAATTTGCCGTTACTTATACAGTAAAGTGTTGGCAAACCTAAAGAAACATATCTCTCCAAAAAAGTTTTATTAAATTCAAATCTTGCGTTCATTTAAGGACTTCTATATAATAATTTTAAAAAATATATTTACTTTACATGAATTAAGAGGTACGAGAACTTTACGAGTATGTTTCAAGAATAACGTTCCTACGTTAGTTGTTTAATTTGGTTAATACGAGATTTTTAAAACATAAATATTCATTTAAATATCTACGATGGCTTATTGTACTTAATATGCAAATTGAGCGCGTTATTCTTCATCCGTTACCAACATAATATTCCAATGAATATTGTGCTTCATTTGAAGGTCAAATTTAATCATATTTTTTTATAGTATAGCGGACAAAGTAGCAGGTGGGTCTCCTATATGCTAAGAGAACACCGTCGCCCATCACCAATCGTCCCATAGTGCACGCATTGGTTGTGTTGCCGGCTTTACGCCACCCAAGCGAAATTTTTAAGGCACTCCGATATCCTCACTCACTCTGTGAAACACAGTGCAAGTCCCATTTTACGTTGAGAACTCTGTGAGCCCGTGGTACCACTTCGGACGAACCGGCCCAATTAGTGCGTCCGCATGTGCTTCAGCATGGCTCTCCCACGGTTGTGACAGTATTAAGACACTCGCCCGGGCCACTGTCAAGCCCTTCCAGAGATCGAATAAATTATAATTATCCAGAGCGGGATTCGAACCCGATTGCCCTCGCTTCATGGTAGACCTATTAAACCACTTAGCAACAAGGCTCTCAATATGTTCATATATTATTTATATTAATTTATTCAATATAAATAGGCACATAAATATTGAAATTGTGGTGCATCTTTATATACCAATAGATACAAACATAGTAAAAATGTTTTCAATAAAGATATATATATTATACAACATATCAACTGTTTGTAGTTGGTAATTCCGAGGTCATTTAAACGAATTTCAACAATACAACATTTCGCAGTGTCGCCTACGTCGTATTTACGAATCACTAAACAGAGATTAATTCCATACACTACATTTCTCGTATACGCATGTTTTTTGTTCTTCAGATCAGTGATAACTATTAAAATGAAACTAGGTAATTCTAAGCATAGTATCATAAACCATGGGGATTGGTTCAGGTAATACAAATAAACATAAAAATACGTAAAATTTTAATCCAAACAAGGATGAATGACTTTTTAATATGAATAAAGGAATTACTTTGATTGACAAAAAACTTGAAAAACTGGTTTTCATAAGTCTTTAACAGTGGAAATAATACAACGGAACTGGTTGCTCAAATAAGGTGAATAAATTTCAACCAAAACAAAGAAATTAGATAGAGGGTACTGTATCTGTAATTAAGTAAATATATAAATTCTATTTAATCAACTCAAAATAACCACAGTAATAGTCAAAATTTCTCATATAAGTAACAAAGTGAAACATAAATTTACAGGATATGTATGAGTCTGAGTTTGTAATATAAGTTTGCCTATTTTCTGAGGTCATAAAAAATATTCTGAAAATGAATTTACCACCAGGCTGTGTAAGACACTACTTTACTACTTAAAATCAGAAGAGGTGCTCACCTGCATAACAGTAACCGCTCCATATGTAATAGCAATCCAGTAAATAGATCCAAGCAACACTCCACCAGCAATGAAAGGACTGATTCTATGTGTGACCTCTTCCATTGCATCTAACAGACTCACAAACGCTCCCATGGATGGGAATACCACTATGTATTCTGCTTTGCATTGTGGGCAGAGGACCTTTCTACTTATATTGCCCCTCTGCTTTTCATCGACCCACCTCTGAAGACAACTCTGATGTACCTGAAAGTTAAAGTTGTCAATTAAGTTTTCGATGCCAACTTTCAGCATACACCTGTGGCAGACACTACAGTACAGACTATCTGCGAACTATATTCTAGTTTTTTAATTAATTGAAGTAGATACTAACAATGTTACTTTTTAAATTGGCATTGCATAATATGAATGCATTACAAATAGATTCTTTGTATTCAAAAATTACTAAAAATAATATAAAGCAAAAGGTATGAGATTGTAAAAAAAATCACAACACATTTATTATATTTCATCACACTTAAATTTTTAATCTAATTTTATTTGTTGGTTATAAAAATACTACAACTTTCATGCTTATCTTAGCATTAAGTAAATAAGAAAATTGTAAACAAAATCCTTGTTGCACTCAAGTGCATTGCACTTGTATTTTTTAAGCTGATCATTATGGATGAGGACATTATCTTTATTTTTATCATTGATTGCATTTTTAAGTATTTAAATTTATCAACACCAAGAATCTTTATTATATCACAAAAAAATGAACCAATTCATTTGAAATAACTATTTTGGGGTTGCAAGACCACTTTCTTGAATGTGAAGAAAACCAGACACAGAAAAAAAATACAAACCCCTTGATTAAAAGGATAACAACAACAAATATTAAGTTTATATAAGTAATGCACCTCTCTATTATAAGGTTAACTATGAATTTGTATTTTTGTTTTAAAAATAATCACCATTTGTTGTGTTTTTAATCCTATGTAAAATATTAATTTTTTAACATATGAATTAAATTATTGGTAATACAAATTGTATTAAATTACAGTTATTTATAAAAAAACATGACAATATTTTTAATGTTACATCTTTAAAATTGAGTTCTTTGTGCTGTGTTGAATTCAAAAATAATTTTTGTTTGTGATTTCATTGTTCATGTTTAAATATATTATCGTTGTTGAGTCGAGAAAAATAATTTCGTGATATTCACTTACCCACTTTGTTGTACCAATGCATTTGCAGGGCTGTACCCATGCAGCTAGTTTGTCATCTTGCTCAGTGGCAAAACAAACCCAACATGATTTAAGATTTTCGTCATCTGTGGACTGCAAAGCCTGAGAAGTCCCTTCATTTATACCCTTGTCTTCACCAGCCATCACAGTAAAGCTATGTAACACCAATAAGTTGTTCTAATGTTTAACAATTATAAAAATAATACCTATTTTGCTACGGTATTGGAAAGTCGAGGGAAAGTACGTAAAATGAATATGGGCTATTGAGTCAATAATTTATATAAATAAAGAGCATCAATCTTGAATTTTATAAATATATAAGTAAATTTTGTCACTATTTAATGATTTATCGTGTTTACCAGTCGATGGTTGACTTGTCACTTATCAGTCTTATCACTTTACACAGTCGAATAAGAATTATTGAAATAATAGCTCTATACTTTGTCTCTATTAGTGAAATCATAAAACAGTACAATAATCAATTCCCTTTTTTAACCTGTAGTTTTAAATATAGTCTGTACCAAAAATAAATACAATCTAACATAGTATGCGCTATCTAGTGTCAAATAGCTTTCTTTCTAAACTAATTATTATTAAACAAAGTTTATACATACTTGTTACTAGATGTCGCTAAAACAAAATAATTGAAATGTTACAAACGTAAAATATGGTTTTAAACGCTATAAATAGAAAAAAAGCATTTTTTCTAATTTAAAACAGATACACTTAATTTTTATTTCAATATTTTTTAATACTAAACTTTTTTATATTTATATAAGAAATACTCATCCAATTGACTATATACTTTATTTCGGTTTTCTCAACGTGATTTCTAATAGCGGTTATAAATAAATAAAAAAACTATCAAATGGATGATTTCTATAATTTCAATTACTTTACATAGACATAACATAAGTTTACATACATATTCACTGATACAAATGATTGTAAAATCAATTTTTATATTAACAATAACCAACATTATTCCAGTGGCTTATAAAATGAAATACAAAAATTATTGGAAGTAAATACCTAAGTATATAGGCTATATTCCTTAAAATAAATATCAAAGCAAATCAAAAATATGATTTTAAACTTTAAAAAATGTAATATTCATTTAGATGTAGGTATGTAGATAGAGCTACACAAGTGTTTCGAATAAATTTAATCGGTAATATTAATAAGAATTTGGCGGTTTGCCAAGCGAGGAATACTCATTGGTCCAAAACAAGAATGCACTTCAAAGCAAATTAATTATGATCTAATCGCACGTTTTAAAGACAAGCCACTTAGATAAAACATTATATTTATCATTCGCGTTTTTATATTTATTTTTATTCAACGTTTTTAAAAAAAAAGACCTTATTAAAATTTAAGATTTTGTGTAGGTACGACATTTAATATGCGTCTTTATTAATTAACGAAATCCTTCGATTTTTCATTTGTAAGATAAGTAAATAACTAAATAAAGTAGGTAATTGTCTTTATATGAGATAATAAATAAAAAATGAAATAATGTATTAAAATGTATGTATATGTAAAAATAGTTTCATACAATTCTCCATACAAACTTCAACAGTGACATAATTTCATACACATTCACATAATATGTAAAAAAGGGCTTTCACTTCCAGCTTATATATTTTACTATTTGATGTCACTAGTGTATAATTTAGATAGATGTTTAACTAAAATAATATTAAAAAACTGAGCATTCTTATAATTTATAAAATAAAACAAGATTATGAGGATAGTTTAAAATAGTTGTCATTCGAAAGGCGGAAAAAATTACACCGGTTTCCGTGGATCGTTTTGGAATAGACTAAAGTTAATTGTTAATTTTAAAATATTATGTGAAATATTATGTGAAGCATCTTTAGCACAGACAATAAATCACAATTACAATATCCGTCCATCGACACGGACGAGCGAGGCGAACTAATTGGCTCATTAGTTTGTGTCTACACTAAATATAATTAAACATATACAAACACGTACGATTTTGTTCTTACATGTATAAAATAGGTTATTTTTTACAAATATTAGAAGTACATGAGAATAATATATCCCACATTTTGTTGAAAATTATAGCGTATCTAATACCGGCGTAATGTTAAAAGGTCTTGAAACATTAGATTATTACTTATTCCATTATCTATTATCTTACTATTAGTTCTGAAATCCATTTACTGTATCAGTAGCGTTCCGTTAATAGCTTATTTTGTTTGTAATTGAATAATTCTCGGGAAATAACCCAGATGGAAATATTGGAAGAAACAACCAGCTATTCGTAGGTACCTGACTAGGTAGGTATACTTAAATTTTATATAACATAGGCATTACTATTAAGGAAAAGGAATGCGCGGATATTTTTCTCTTTTTAAATATGATTCTTATTCATTCTAAAATGACAAAATGTTAAATGTTTCTATTACAAAGATCGTGTTAAGCAAGTTAACGAAACCACTAATTAAATATTGTGACATTCTGTAAAGTCAAACAGCGTAATTGTTTTTTTTTTAAATTATTTTTATTACCTAAAGCACAATGATGTTTCATGTTTCATTGTTGTGTTTTCTAGTGGTAAGATTGACAACTGCACCATAATCCGCGCTTTGGTTGTGTTGCTGGCGTTTACGCTGCTTAAGCGGGTATAACTTTAGATAAATTAGTGAGATTTCGGTAATCTCATTTTCTCAACGAAGTACAACAACAGTACAAGTGCTATTACAGTAAGAAGTATCTGTCCGGACGAACCGGCCCAAAAAGTGCATCACGGGGCACGGACTCACATAATACTCATTGTGATATGGTAGTTGTACCTACTTGAATTGGTGCTTCTACTGTGTGTCGCTGGGTGAGTGATGATATCGGAGGCCCTTAAAAATGCCGCTAAAGTGGCGTAAAAAGCCGGCAACAAAACCAATGCGGGGACTGTGGCGCGGTTGTCAGTGGGCGGCGATATTCTCTAACCATAAAGGACAGCCACCTACTCCGTTATCCGCTACTTCCGCATGGCTGGCTCAGCCACGGGATCACTGGACACGTTGAAAAACTCCTCCGGTCACTTTCAAACACTTCCAAAGAGCAAATAGTAAACTATGAACTCCATTCAAATCAGCAACCGAACCCGGTACTCATGATTTTATTACCACAAGGCTCGTAAATATGTTATAGGTAATATTTTCTAGCTATAGCTCGACAGGCAAACAATAATAATTTTCATGCTGACTATATTTTTCAGTTAACAATTTTAAATGGTAATAAAACTTATGACATTTTAGTATGCTGATTATCTGTATATTTTAAAATGTTAACTCTTTTGTAAACAGCAAGTGTTAATGACTCATACAATTTCTAAGGATCACATTCTAATAGGAATTTAAATTAGCCGCGATTTAATAATCTTTGTGAGGTCGGGCCCACGGCTTACTGAGCACAGCGGGATTTTAACTATCAAACTACTATTTGGCGATTTTAAAAACGCACACAATTTTAAAATATATAAATTATATTTACTTATAGTTTCAAATTTAATAATTTAATAAGCTTCTTTATATTTGTTCAACTTTTCATTCCAATACATAATAATGTTTGTGTTTTAATGAATTCTTAATGAGTTATAATAAAGCCGGAAACACATCCAGTACGAGGATTATGGCGCGGTTGTCAATGGTGATGTTCTCTTACCATACAAGAGAAAGGAGACGTACCTTCTCCGTTGTCCGCTATACCAGAAAAACAATGAGATAGATACAGTTTTCATCAGTAAACTTGTAAATAGGTAATATACTATAAATGTCTAGGTCATATTAATATTTGCTTAAGGGTTTTTTAGGAAAGGTTAACTCGTATGGCTCTATGGCTTCCACAGCTCAACGCGGGCGTTGGGTAACAGTAAATGTACAATTTTGCCACGACTGACGCAAGAGCGACAAGTGAAGCCACCTTAACTTGGGCCGTTGCGGGAGAAAGATGGATGATTGTTCATATACTTTAAGCTTTATTGTCTAGGCAATAGACTCTACAGAATCTTAAAAACATTGTTATATTAACCAGTGTTCAATATATATTAATTTTTACTTAATTTCTACGAGAAGTTGGTTGGTGTGTTTGATATATTGATTGAATGTTTTTATTGTGGACATTGTTATGTATTTTTTATGATATAGTGAACGATGGAGAAGATGGGTCCCCTATATGGTACAAAAACACCACCGCCCATATACAACAACGCCACAGTCCACGCATTGGTTGTGTTGTCAGCTTTTTACGCCACTTAAAGTGGCATTTTTGAGGGCCTCCGATATCCTTACTCACTCAGCGAAACATAGTCGAAGTACCATTTCAAGTACAACTAGCATTTCACGCTGAGTATTCTATGAACCCGTGGTATAACTTCGGACGAGCCTACTCAATTAGTGTGTTAGCTTATGTTTTAACATGGCTAACCCACGGGTATTGTATTGTAACGGACCAAGCTTATGTAAAGCTCAGAAAACCGCTCGCTTATCCCCCGCTCTCTTGACTGATGTGTTCTCTATATTAAGTCGGCGAGATGAAAGCGACCGGCGCGTTTGAGATGCGTATTGCGGCGTAATTAGGAGTTCAGTAATAAGAAGCGACACAGCCAGTGCTAATCGTCGTGTGGCCGCTAAGATGATGCTCGTCCGTTACTTCAGGCTACTTAGCTGGACTATACAATAACTTAATAAGGAAAAACCTACATAGTAGATTATTGGTTTCTAAGCACTACTCGTATATTAACTACTAGCTGACCCAACAAACGTTATTTTGCCATATAATTTATGTAAGTTAGATATATGCTGTCGCGGACTTTTTTATTAGGTATTATCAAGCTCTATTACTTTTCAGTATAACTGAATCATTTATCTCTTATTGTTAAAGCAGCGTTCGTAAGAAATATTACCTTTTTAGCTTTATATAGGTGAAAAAATTTTCAAGATCGGTTCAGTAGATCCAGATATTAAACCTAAATGCTTGGTGGTGTCCATGGGCGGAGGTTTATGTGTAGATTATCTTAGATGAGCCTCCTGCTGGTTTGTAACCGTTTTTATAAATAAAAATAATGAGCGAAGCTCAATCGGAGGCACATCTTAGTGGTCTGTATCATTTAACCTCAAAATGAGTGAGCCGTTTTTGAAACAGATCTTCAATCTGGTTTTACTTGAATAAATCATTGTATGTAGATTATATCATGAATTCAATTGAAGTTAGCCTGTGGTTTTAACTTTGATAGCTAGGTAAAGTAGTTAAAGGTAAATAATTTATTAAGACTTAGGTAGGACGAATACTCTGTAATACCAGGGATCCTGAGTTCAATTTCTCGAAATATAATTAATTTTGGATGGTATGCAGAACTATGGCTTCAGCGTGGCTCTCCCACTGGTGTAGGACGGATGCGGACGCACTAATTGGGCCGGCTCGTTCAAAGTGATACCACGGGCTCACAGAATACTCAGCGTGAAATGGTAGTTGTACTTGAAATAGTTCTTTTACTGTGTTTCACTGAGTGAGTGAGGACATCTAAAGTCCTTAAAAATGCCGCTTAAGTAGCGTAAAAAGCCGGCATCACAAGCAATGAACGGACTGTGGTACGGTTGTCCATGGGCGTCGCTATTCTTTTAACATATAGGAGACGTACCTGCCCTGCTATCCGCTATACCATAAAAAAATAAAAAATACTCCTCGGGTGTAATGCATTTGTGCCATAATTTTTCTAAATCCTCGAAGAACAAAAAGAAGTCGTCTTAATCAGCTCCTGCTTCCAAATGTCTAAGTTAGCTCCGAGTCCCGTAATCCTAGAGTAGGTACCTAGTAATGGATCTTCTCTTTATTTTATTAGTAAAAGCATTTTTCTTTACTAGACCGATTTAATAATAAGGTTATCAAATAACTACAACTGAATTAATAACATTCTCAATTTTCCCCACGGCCATCAATCAGAAGTCAGGAACCGATGACAATCATTACATTCCTTGTCAATCTACACCGCTTTTAGAATGCTTAACATTATTGATGGTCTATTTTGTAATCTTTACCCGCCTATTGGTATTTTTCAATACATTACGCTTTCCTAGCCAACACTCTTTATAAAAATCAACTTAACCAGTAATGTATCGCTTTCGTTATCGTGTGGCTTTGAAAAGAATTGATTAAAAACGACTCCGAACTCTTTGTGTGCTTTTAAAGGACTTTGATATGACATCCGTCGATGACAGATGACCACAGATAGGATAATACAAAGCGAACTCTCTGCCCCAAGCATAGACATCAAAGTTCCATTTTCAAATGTTTGAAAAGGGCTCCAAAGATGCCTAAATACAGAGGCGCTAAAAGGCGAGTGCATTAGTTATATTTATTTTTAGGAGTTGACTTTTTGATAAAGATGTAAGGTAACGAATCCGTTTCGACGTTCAATGTGAAAATTAGCAGTAGCTTAGGTAGTTGGCGAATGCTAAATGGGTGATTCATTCGGTTTGCTTGATAAATTGTTTGTTTAACAATTCACGAAATTCTTTCAACATACGGTTGTTTGAGGTAAAACCTTTATTCAAGTTATAAAACCTTTTTAGTTTATGTTAAAAGCTTTCCCAAGCCGTATTACGGTATCGCTTTATATACATTTCTTATTTCTCTTAATACTGGTTTCGCTGAAGTAAATACTAATTTAATATAATAATGATTGTGCCAAAAGCTACTTAATAATATTATATCCGTATTCTTATGAATAGAATATCTACATTAAACGATAATAAATGTAAATTACTTTACTGACATGTTTCACGTTTAATTATATAAAATACGGACTACACTAGGATGACAATGTTTTCACTGTAAGTCACAAAACTTTATAACTTTTTTTAACTTTACTTTCAAATATATAATTTAAGATTTAAGTAATATAAGCATATCGCCTAATATTGTAATTAAGGTTTTGTTTTAAGTTTTTTTTAAAACCAAAGCGCGACATAGACTGCGGTAATCATTTTTTTTTTGTTTAATGACAGTCAAGTAAGAGAAAACAACAATTAGTGCTTTGATTTTGTTGTCAGGTTTTGACGCCGCTTAAGCGGTATAATTTCAAGGACTTCAGATATCCTCACTCACACAGCGATACACAGTACAAGTACGTTATCATCAAGACCTAAAATATTCATCGAAATCTGACCGTTGTCTGTTAAATAATAAAATAAACAGTTTTATCCTCAATCTCTGAGAAGCTTCGTCATAGCGGATCACATCTGCGCAGTGACAATATAGATCATTAGCCGTGTCGACGTCTCAATCGGCTATTGAAACTAATAGTGCGACTAAACACTTCACGCTTGACAGTTTTAGTTTAGTTTTTGTGAACGAAGTTTTTATTTAGAAAGGCCCTCGATTAAAATCACGTATTTCTAAAGTATAAATACTACATATAATAAAGCTTTTCAAAGAAACAAATCTACGTATCATATTAAAACTATACATATATATTAAAAAATTCTACGATCCCATTGATTGTCTTACAATCTATAACTACTTAATATATTTTAAAAAAATGTTTTTATTTAGCGTTAGTCGTTGTACCGAAACATGATACCTATATAAACATATAGAGAGTAAATAAAGTAGGTACCTATTTAATTGTAGATTATATTTTTAAGGAGAGTATCTAAGGTTTTAATCAATTAAAAATATAAACTCTGTGAATGAGATCCTACAAAAGGCGACGAGAAAGAACAGATGTTATTATAATTAAAGATAATACAAAGAAAGACGTCAAACCTTTAAAAGACCATAGACTACAACTCTATTATCTTTGATAAAAAATTGCCACACATTGTGTTACAAATAGAGATGTCATAAATGTTCAAAATTATACGCCCTTGATTATTCACTTCCGCTATTTTTTGAGTAAATTTGAAATTATAATTTGCAGAAATCCATTACGGAAGCGATAGACGTTTTTATATCTAACACTTCTTAGGTAAAAATGTTTTTAAATAAATCAAAATAAGTAATGTTTTTAAATAATTTTGGTTGCCTTTTTTACACTACAAACTAGGTAATCTAGGCAAATACCTATAGAAATCAAAGTTGCACATAAATAATTATAATGTCTCAATCGAATCTCTTAAATCATGGCAGTTCAAGGCGAAGGCTTATCTGTAACTCACAATTAAAACATATTTTATAGGGTAACATTAATTTTATATTAACACAGCACAATAATATAAATCAATAGATACAATTTAAAACGAAGCCTACCTTCGACGTGCACGGCCACCCGCATCCATGCTTATTACGATTTATGTGTTAAAACTAAATTGAGATGTGTTATAATGACCGCTCCCAAAATTATTGTTGCGGTTGAGGAGCGGCGCGGTAACGACCGTGAATTGGATACATTTTCATATATTTTGTATGCGACTCCAATACGTTTTTACGCCATAGCAGACGGAGTGAAACGGTACTTGTACCTACTGTGTTTCGTAGAGTGAGTGAGGATATCGGAGGCCCTTAAAAGTAACCGGTGATTTGAAAAGTAAGCGGTAGCGCTTAAACGGTGTAAAAAGCCGGCAACAACAATCAATGCACGTACTGTAGTGTGTATGGTTGTTTATAGGCGTTGGCGTTCTATTACCATATAAGAGATCCATCTGCTTCGTTGTCCGCTTCAGAATAAAAGAAAGGGAGCAAGTGTGTCTCCTGTATTATAAGAGAACACCGCCTCCCATGAGTAACCGCGCCACAGTCCGTGCCTTGGTCGTATTGCCAATTTTATATAAATTTTGCCGAATAGATGTTATAAAATAAGAAACCGCTTTTAAAAGTACTTTTAAATATTATTATCAATAACAACAGTAACTGTGCCTAAAAACGATTTAAATTCTACTATGTCCCATACAGAGTGAACACCCGAAATTCATTCAGAATTAGATGCGTTAAAGTTAACCCAAGCTGGACCCCTAATGACGGTCCGTAGTTAGTTTGCTTCCGTTTACAATTCCGACCACATATTAAATATAGGGTAACTGCTGCTTTAGTATTTGTTACTCTGAAATAATTGCAGCTCTCTGGCGTTTGTTATGAATATATTAACCAGACGATTTCTATGAATTCTCTTACATGTCATTAAGTTCACGACGTACGCTGCGTATCGTTTGACGTTAGCTAATCCATTTTAATAGAAATAATCAACTTTTTACCAGATATAAGAATTGGTACATGTCTATAACCTACTAAATGTAAAGGTTTATCTAATAATCACCTTATATGCCAAAAACATATAAGTATTGACAAAATGTTTTTTTAGTTTTATTTGTGTCGATACCTACGATTATCTGTGGCGAATGGCGATATTGTCATCATCAGTTCAGCTCGGACGTTTTAATATTTTAATATAAGATCGACATAGTTGAACAATAAACTTTAAATTTTTACTATTTAACTTTATTTTTACTTTAACTTTATTTTAATATAATATACCGGGCATAACTATTAAATTTTATATTATATTTTAGTTGTAATACAATATTTTTAAAGAGCAATGTAAATTCTTATTATATCTCGATTCTTATATATATTAAAGAGTTAAAAAGAATTTGTTGAAGTGATTATGATTTCAAACACTATAAATGATGCTAAAAAGACCGTTAGATAATTGTAGCTTATACGTATTCTTATAACCTAGAGACAATATCTCGATTGCTCTGTTACGTTCTCGCTAACGTACCTATAGGTTATTCTTGTTGCAAAAACAAGACAAAAAGCTTTGAAAAATTATTGAGTAATATTTGTTAAGTTAAGGGAAAAATTTGTAATAATAGCCAACGGTAATTGACCGGAAATCGAAATGGTTAGCCAATCATAGCGCGGGAAAGTGCAATATGGCGCGATGGCGTCGTGTTAGCTTTGTGGGAAATGGCGCGTAATTAGTAGGCTGTGGAATTGGATTCGTAAATTAAGTTTTCAATTGATTTAGGAGCAAGTAAGTGGCTGTTACCTGTATTGAATCAAAAAAAATTCGAGTAACTTAACGTAACAGTAATTTATCATATTATTAAGATTTGTTAAAAGTTTAAATTGATGTACCTACCTGAAGGCTTAGTAGTGGAAAGTATGAGTCGGTATTGAAAATCACACTTTCACATACAAAACATTTCCATTCACCAACCGAGAGATAGAAAATTTAATAAGATGAAAGTTTAAACTCAAATATATCTGATATTATAAGAATTTACCTTCTAAGATAATTTACTATTTACAAAGTATTGAAGTTATGTCCTGTTTTAAAATATTTAGTAGGTGAGATTTATATAAAACCTTTATTAAATCTATAATAGTTCAAGTTTTATTTAGTACCTACCTACCTAATCTAAGTTTAAAGTATACATAAAGCGGAAGTGGTAGTTACCAGTTAGATAGGTACCTACCTGCAATTAGTAAAAGGGGCCGTAAAATCTAATTTAACACCGGAACTCCATCGATCTCATGTGGAACTCAATTTTCTCGTAAATAACAACAATGGCTGCGTTAACAACAGGTGCGCTTAACAAATCATCATATTATAATGAATAATCATCAGAACACAAGTCAGAATTATATTAGATAAGGTACTTTTTCCGCCGTTACTGCCCGCGATGCGTGCACTTAGTTACCTACCAATGTAAACAAACCTTTCAAAATGGCCGCCGTGCGTGTGTCAAACTTAATGGCATTAATTTGTTTATATACCTGATAAATTATTCATTATGGGAGGTGTTAAATCCGATTTCGCATTTCATTAAAATGCTAAATAAAGAGGTATTTTTAAGTTAATGTTTGTGTATTTTAGTATGTATACCTATAGTAGGTATAAAGTTAAGTATATTTCAAGAAAACATACAATTTTTATATGTTTTAAAACAACCTAGTTAGCTAGACGATTGAAAAATTACTAAGATAGGATTAGCTTTCAATACTGAACTACGAAAAAGCGCGTATTTATGCCAGCGACGCGTATGCCTATTAGATATGCGGTGTACAAAATCTTATTAACTTTATTCGTAAGTTAAGGAAGGTATACGTTTCCTTCTTTGTCTTTAAATGTAAATCTATGTATGAAATATGACTAGAATTAATAATATAGGTAAGAAGGTACGTTTTATCACGAGGAAGTATCAATAATGTAACTATGACATATAAATTAATTAAGCTAACATATGACAGTCAAGAGAATAGGAAAAGAAGAAAATTAATAAAGATAGGTAAGTTGCCTAACGAAAAATTCATCTGGATCTGGATCATTTCATATATTTTTATTATATAGCGGATATTGCAGGTGGGTCTTCTATATATATGCTCAGAGAACATCGCCGCCCATGGATAACCGCGCCACACTCCGCAAATTGGTTGTGTTGCCTGTTTTTTCCGTCACATAAGCGGCATTTTTAAGGCCCTCCGATATCCTCATTCACTCAGCGGAACACAGTAGAAGCACCGTTTTAAGTACAACTACCATTTCACGCCGAGTATTCTGTGGGCCCGTGGTATCACTTTGGATGAGCTGGCTCAATTAATATGTCAGCATGGCTGTCCCACCGGTGAAAGCGTCTGTTGTTGTGCACTCCACAACAAATCTAATATCGAATTCATGCCACAGACAATTAGCCGATGAACTATAAATGAAGAAAAGTGGCAGTTTCTCGAGTGACAAACGTCAGTCTTATCGGCGCTAAATAATGGTTCCGTAGTTAGAGCCGCGTCTTCATCCCGGTAATTAAACGGGCCCGCGCTCCTGCCGAGCTAAATTAATCACTATGAATCTTTCCCCTCAATCCGAACCCGATTAAAAACTTTTATTGGAGCGCCATGTGTGTCTGCCCTGTTCGCATAGCGAGGGCGCATCAGCCATTCGCAGCGTTCCCGTTCAAACGCCACACGTTCCTATTGGCTCGCTCAGAACGCGCCACGCCCAGTCAGCACGCCCGCAGCAAGGCTGTCACACGCTACGTCAGTTGATCGAGGCGCGTCGATCTGTCAGCCGTATCCCATGTTGCATCCGATTTCTGTGAGTTGTGTGATGGATGTGAATTGAACTATGGAGGAGGAGTCAATGTCAGGGCATAGCTGTTCTGAGGACGATATCAGCGTTGGGCGACCGTCGCCGGCACCGTCGCGTTCGCCCTCGCCACAGGACTACTTTCGGCCGTTGAAACGCTTGAAGATGGCCTCCGAGCCGGTTGAGGACAGGCGCGGTGAAGGTGTGAAGAGCTTCTCGATTCTGGACATTCTGTCGCACAGTCCGCGGACTCCGCCGCGAATTGTGAGGCCCTGGGACGCGTCAGGGTTTGAGCGGTTGCAGCGGTTGCAGCGACTAGCTGGCGCTGCCTTATTGGATGGAGAAAGATGGCGGCTTGCAGCGCTGGGTCTCTTACGACCAAGGGAGTTACCGGCTGAATGCTGCGATTCAGCGTCTGAAAGGTCCTCCTCGGCGTCCGATTGCTGTTCGGAGCCACGCCGTCCGCCACAGCAGGGCTCTGCCCCTCACACGCCACTGGACGCGCTCTTCCACATGACCAGCAAGACATTTGAAGCGAATACCACTGACAATGGAGGTAGGTTTTTAATTAACACATCTTTTGAACTGAATTTTACTATACATACCTTACTGTAAATTTTACTTGACATTTAGCGTTCTAATAAGAATCTTATATGATAATATTAACTTTCATACAACATTTGTTTTAATGAACACCTAAATTAATTTACATAAATAGTAAACCGTACACGATTCATAATAATTAGCCGGACAATATTGTAAACCTGCCATAGTTATGTCTGCACTTACAGATATATATATCTAATAAACAATAAACTATAAAAAATTACTCCATGAAGGCAGCAAGTTCCATACAACTTTTTAAAACTCAAATGACTGTAATATCATGCGACTTTACGATTTTGTTTTTATAAAAAGGTATTTAAAGCAATAACATATCATTAAATATAATAATTAATTAAATACATTTATTAAATAAAGTAATACATTTATTTTTCAAACATAGTTTATTTTCCAATATGTAATATATCATGTCAATAATGGATACAAAACACTTTAATTAAAAATAATAAAACACATTAAAATATTTGTTAAATTTGTTGGTTAGTATTAGTATTGACTATAGTAGCAAATGGAATATAGTATATATAGTAGTTTGACATATCAAAATGCTATCAAAGTAAGTATGTATGCTATGTAGGTAGCAAATGGAAACATAATGACTCTGTATGTCAAAATAAATAATGGTTTACATGTAACATAAAATATTATGCTTAATGATTAAATTATCTATTCAGTATTTGTCCTTGCTTAAAAACAAATTATATCAAATACCATCTCATTGGCTTAATGATTTGCAAGTCTGTTCAAATTTTGGTTTGAATCATGATGATGGCTGGTTGTGTAAATGTCCGAAACAGACGCAGAAATGTGTCCGCCTTATGGCCAATATAAAAGTTGGATTACATTTATTAAATTGCCGTTCATTGGGCCTTAACATTAGTAAAATATCATACCTTAATTGTATGTTTTTATTTTATTATGATATTTGATTATGTAAGAAAAAAAAGCTACTACTATAAAATCTACGTTTGTTGACAGCACATAAGGTAACTAATGTACCTACTTGACTGAAAAATAAATAGGTGTAGATATAAAATCATCCGTCTTATATAAACTTTTTTTATAAATAATTATAAAGAAAAGAATTTACATATCCTATCATTGGTTGTAAGCCAGATTATTCAAGAGTTATATTTAAGGATTATACGTAGGAACGTTTTGTACTTATTGCTTTTAAAAATAAAAATATATTAGATATTGAGTAGGTGTATAATATAGAATATTATGTTTGGATACTAGTAGCATCATGATATAAAATTAAATGTGGATAAAGGTTCAATATCATAGAGATAGTAGTAAATAGATAGGTATATATTCGTCAATAAAACAGTCATCAAATTCGTATTAAGCGTTAGTTCCAATTGGTCACTTAGTTTCCCTCTGATTACCTATTGACTTTTACTTCTCGATTAGTATTCTTTATACACAATCTAGATAGATGTAGTTGCATAAATATATCTAATCTATAGCAGCTTACTTATTACTACAATAAAGTCAAAGCGTCATGTAAGATTTTCCATAGATTACTTTAATTGTTAATAAATGTACAGTCTGTGTCAAATTGCTTAATTACATCTGTGCTAGGTATCTAGAGTTACAATATATATATTCTATATGTGTCGTCTGTTATCTTTAGTTTGGCAGTCCATTGTAATAACCTTTCAATATCATTGTAAAATTATAGCTCAGTGTATGTATTTTAACCTTTAGGTTATATAAAAATAAAATAATATATCTACCTAAAATATTGTGGATTTTAGTGAATTTAAAAAGGACTGCTATCAGCTGTATTGATATAACATTCGATATACATCGGGAAATATAAGTTTTTCTGTTGTTGTTTAATATATTTGTAAAAGTTTATAAGTTTTTTTTGTCTAATACTTTTACTAACGGAAGTAGAGCTGAGGAAACATTAGATAGTTTCAATTTGGCATATGCAGAAACTGGTGTTTTTTTCATTTTAGTAGGATAAAATAAATAAAAATTTAAGCTCAGTTTCTATATACGTTAATAAAACATTATACAAATTTCGTCATTTTTATTTAATTGTTGATATGTTGTGGGCTTTTGAATTCAATAATATTTATGCGTTGGTAATGAATATTTATGTTAAAAACTTATGCACATAGCATTAAAAATATTCATTCTAACACAAAATATACCTATAATGCATTTGCTACAAAACAATTAGACCTACAAATATAATTACAATTTACAATTTCTATTCACCTGTCCATCTGCCAGTATAACTTATAATTATAGGTATAAATGCGTACTACACTACATAATATTAAATTTAGAGAGTAAGTAAGATAAATAAAATTATAATTGATTGAATTAATATTTATTGTTTAGTGATCACAGTAAAACAAAACTATCACTTTTTTTTGTTTTTATGCCGCTTAAGTTTAATTGGAATGACCTTTTAGACAAATCATGATGTAGATTCTTCTTTAAACCTACCTGGCAATACTAAACTCAGTCAAAGGAAATATTCATTTAACTTAGAACCACATAGTTATGAACGTCTTAATAACTAAAGATGTAAGTGAACAATCATGTTCACGGACACGCACAGATCCGAGAATTGTCAAGAAATTTTGCCGGTTTTACTTTTATGCTACGTGTAACTTGTACATGATAATTATTATAATAATATAAATTATACTCAGTAGCATTTAACAAAAGAATCTTTTAAATACGATTATAATATATACGGATTACCTAACTAGTATCTAAGAACAATTTTTTATGAAAACGGAGGCAAAGGAGCACGAGGCTCACCTAGAATACGCGGTCCTTCGCACATGGACACTCCACACCTTGCAGAGCCACGGGTGCGTTGCTGGTACTAATATGGCCTAGTTTCTTAAAAAAGATAAGATATAGTGAAATATATTACGTTTTACTTATAGGTTTGACATATATACCCAGCTACTTATGATGAAATCATGATTCCTAATATGTATTAATCATTATTCAAACGTTCAGCCCTTGAGAAAAAGACGATAAATGTCATTGAAAAGTATTTTTGTCAGATTAGAAAATGGAATGGTTAATGATAGCTCCGGACGCACACGACGTCTCCTTTCCCATTGCGGTGTACACTTATTGGGCATACAAAGAGATATGCTAACACGGCTAACATCGAGTGCTTTGTGTCGGAATAGGTGATTATTTTATGATTACAGAGCGGCTTTCGTAATTGAAAGATATTCTGAATGGCGCATCTGCGTGCGGCGCGGAGCGCTCTGTCATTATTCGATAGTTTTTTTTTAAATTGTCATCGATGAATTTGGCAATTACTATGTTGGTGTATTAAACATTCATAAGGCGTGTACATTCAATCTTGTGGGACATTTTTTACATTTCAATATTATGTAAATGCCTTTATTATGAGTATCTCTCAATTACTGACCAAATGAAAACAAATTATAGTCTTTTATAAGAATACTTTGTGTTTAATTGAAGCTAGCTTAGTAATTCATAAGTTTTTAAAATAAATTGAACCACTTAATGAAACAACAGCGAATCAATGTGGGCCTAAAGATCCCAAGAGTTCACACAATCACTGAGCCCCATTAAAAAAACACTATATGTGTAATTTATTAGGTTGTTGCAAAAACGCCATTGTTATTTTACAAAAGAAGATATCTTAGCTATTAAAAGGCATTCGAAATTTGAAGAGACAGGAGGCGGGATGTGATGTTACCATAAAAAATCAATGACATCCAAATTGAGAATGCGAGTTCATTTGTAAAATTATGAAGAATTTTTTCAACACCTTATTTTTACGAAATTTTCCAATTCGCATGTCTTTCATGACTAGAACATTATTTTCTTCATCAATGTCTTAACTTACGCAATATAGTAAAATTGAAGGATTTAACAGTTCCTTTGTTAAATTTATAATGCTTAGAGGTTTAATGCATTCCATCATTAGGTATAAGATAAAAATATTAAAGTCATTTGTCATTGACACCCGTTGATTGAGGAAGTAATTTCTCGTTTTCCTAAACGGAAATGTTTTTTACCCCCACCGGGGGGGCATTAATGATCGGAACATCTATATTATAGCAACCATTATATAAATGTTACCCGGATGTACAAACCTTTCCATAGACAATTTTTTTTTCGAACTGTATGAGTGTTAATCTGTGGTATTGCACTGATTGTTTCCCGGCAATTCTCAATTTATAAGAAAATATCTAGGTAGCAAAATATCAAGGCTCCGAAACTCATATTGAAATAGTCAATTTTATACTGAAATTTGAAAACAAAGTTTTAAATTTACAAGAAAATTTGTAAAAACTATCATTGACACTAGTTGTTGAAGCAGAATTTGATTTTCATTTTTTACCATTCGAAGGCTTATAATATGTTTTAAATATATAGGTACGTAGTCTTTTCACCTACAAAATTCGCGTATGGTATATTGTTAATAGGTAGGTAAATCTGTCGTGCGTTGTGTAATACTGACAGATATATCTATGAAGCAATTGTTATATGATATAATCTGAGTACTGAATGATGATTAGGTTTAATGTCAAAATTGATAACTTTATCCATTGTTAACCGTTATCTAACAACAATTGAGATTAAATAACTTTATTATATGTTTTTATAATTGTAAGCTATTAAATACATGGGAACCTTTACAGGTAGACATTATTTTGCGACCTACAAATACATTTAAATAATGTTTGTGTTAATTTAACTTCGCTGTAGTTACATATAGAAAGATATTTATTGCGTGAACGGTTCTTTTAAATAATAAGCCATACATAACCGAAGCCACCAAAAGTGATTTTTATTTTTGTATTACTACATACTATATACCCATATAATTATGTAATAGAATAAATGCAGTGTTTGTATATTTAACATTTACATTTTATATTTCATCTTAAGCTAAAAGAACACAGTTTTTAGTTAAAAATTTTGAATCTAAAAGGAAAGGAAGGAGTGTGAAAAATGTGACAAACATAATTTAGTTATTACAAATTGATAATCTCAGTGACATTATATTGATAAATGTAAATTTATAATTAAAACTCTCACGTAAAAAATGGTTGAATAACTCAAAGTTCACTACCACTGTTCGGAATTATACTTTATTACCCCACAAATTATCCATACGGTGTGGGGTCTCAAAGGTGTCAGAAACGGCACGTTTCTATTGCTTTAAAAAGAAAAAAAGGCGGCAAAAAGCACCCGCCATTATACTGCTTTTATAGCAACACATAGATAGTAGAATGCTGACTAATTGATTTCGAATAGTTCGATTAAATTGGAAATCGATGGGGCGTTTGTACCAAAAAGAACATTGGAGGGTTAAAATAGGAGTTGGTTATGGTATTCAGTATACCAGCGTACGCTAAATTGACTTCAATTCAACCAGAAGAACTAGCTATAAGAAAACTGAAAATATTGTCATTTTAAATTACTTATTGTTTTTACTTTAGTAGCTATTAATAAGCTCAAGCATTTTAAAATGCCGACAACACAACCAAAGCGCGGATTGTAGTACCAACAATCCTCTATAGTCGGAAACGTTCTCTTAGTTCTTACCATAGAGAAGACAAACCTGCTCCGTTATCTGCTATAGGTACAATAGAAAAAATCAATTATAGTCGGAACATAAACCCTCTGTTAATAAAATATATTTAAAAGAAACCCTTTTAAATATTAATTTTGTTAAGTTTTGTCAATTTGATGACGGTGCGTACGTAGATACTTATTACAAAAAATTACGTACCTTTCTTAATTTTTAAATAAATATATTTTGATCAAGTAACATTTGTAATTTATGCAGCTATTGTTTTTGGTTAATAGGTATTCATTTGTTTAAATGTACGTTTTCATTTCATAATATCCAAAAAATGGACTGCAAGGTGCATTATCTTCCTCACTCGCATAGAATTAGAGTGAGGCAGGTGCAGTTAATTTAATTATTTTATTCGGATACCTTCATCGGCTCCTATCTCTTGTCCATCGAAGTACAAGTCATTCGATGAAATGTGGTGTAACTTTAATATTAGTGACAGTAAGGGTTTAATTCAAAAGGTGTTGTTGAATAAGTTTTTTCATTTACTACATACATATATGTGTAGTAAATAATATTACTTATACAAAAAATGTGTTTTATTTAGGTCTACGTATGTAAACTATTTTATAATCAGCAAGACATAGATTCCAAACAATTGTGATAAGATTTTCTGTTGAAAAGCTATTTTTTTCTTTGTGTTAATGCTTTTTTATTTTGAAGTATCTCTTATTTAGATATAATATAAAATCTTTATTATATAATATAAGCCCTTTAACAAAGCATTATGTAATTTAAAATTATTAAAAACGCACTAGATTTTATCGAAGCCGTTATTATTATGAGCAGCAAGTCATTATTTAATAACCTGACATTAGGACACCCCGAGTGCCGAATTACAGGGCTTTTTGTAAATAAACCGACCGAAGGGACATGTCCTGATCAGAAACCGGTTTAAGGCGGCGTAGCCACTCTTATAATAAGAAAATTGTATTAATTGAAATTTAAAAAAATTATAATATAATTTTAATAAATTTAGAGACACTTGTAAGTGGTGAAATTACTATGTCGAAGTTCAATAAGTTTGCAACATGACATATATAACAATAAAAAGAGATGGCGCGACTTTTGACAGATAGCCTCAACATTTTGCTTTAATTTCTCGCTACCTATAACTCTATATCTGTAATCTGTAAATACAACACATAGATACGTAGCGTTTAACGAAGATAATCCACCCGTTTTCTTCTTATTTTTTTGGCTTGTGTGGACTAGTCACAATTTTGACAGTAATCAATTAAATATCGCAATTGTGTGGCTATAGAATGGTATAGACTACAGAGTGGTATAGACTATAGAATGATATAGACTACAGAGTGGTAAAGACTATAGCATGGTATAGACTACAGAGTGGTATAAACTATGGATTGGTATAGACTACAGAGTGGTATAGACTATAGAATGGTATAGACTACAGAGTGATACAGACTATAGAATGGTATAGACTGTCAAGTCTATAGTGTAATAACAATACCTGTGTAGCTATTTTGTATATTTTGTCATATTTATGATAGTTTGGCACCCCACAGTACCAATGAGATATTGAATTATAGTGTTATCTTATAATATACGTTATAATATAATTGGATTTGAAATTATGGATGAAACCATCCCGATTTTGATAAATTGTGAAATTATAATTAATACAAAAAATAAAACACGAAGTTTCATGAAAATTAAACATCAAACTTGTTTTTCTAGATTTGACGTAGTTGTGACAAATTTATAATATTAGCATTTTAATAATTTATTCCACAACGTATTCACGCTTTCAAAATGTACCTATTGCTATTATGAAAGTTATTGAAAGAAAAATAAAAAATACTTTCGTAAATAAATTGATACACAGGCTATTTTGTATATTCGATTATACATAAAGATTATAAATTTTACATTAAAATTTAATTGAAACTAACCTTGAATTAACACGAAGACACCTGTCCAAACTGCACAGTAGTGTTACGA
>DWCF01001369.1:0-31343 GCA_018230265.1 Delias oraia | reverse complement strand
AAATCACAGATCACGTGGTAGAGCCATACTGACGCACTAATTAGGCCGGCTCGTCCACGTCGTTACCACGGGCTCACAGAATACTTAAAATTATGGAATTATGAATTATATATAAAATTATGGAATAAATCTTTATTAAAACATAAAAACTAAAATTAATAGAAATACGTAATAAAAAGTATTTACAATCAATAATTTAAAAATAATTACAAACTTTATCCACAATTTATTTAATGGTAATATGAAGTAAACAATATAAGCTTATGAAAAGGAGACATATTATAGTATGTGTTTTTTTATGAAAACGGTGGCAAACGAGTAGGAGGCCCAACAAGGATAAGGGGTCCTTCGCCCATAGACAGCCCAGACCTTCCAAGATCACGGGTGCGCTGCCGGCCGTTTAGGGATAGCTACGCTCCTTTTTGAAAGTCCACTAGTTTTATTAAGATGGCAATATCTCTGCACGCAGCTACTTTCACAGACACCTTTGTAAAATGCCTTAGAAAACGCTCAGTTGTGAAACGACAAACATCGAGGTGATACTGATGATATTTCTTCTGCCTCGATGTTCGATGATGAAATTCAGCAGCTCCTCAGAACGTTTCTCGTGAGAAATGCGATAGAATATGCTGAGTGTAAAGTATATCTTTATACAAATTGACATACAAGTAAGATATAAAACGTCAAACAATATCGCTTCATCATCATCAGCCTATCAAGTGCACTGCTGGACATAGGCCTCCCCCAAAGACGCCCACCTATTTCGATCTTGAGCGATCTGGGTCCATCGGTTGCCCGCGATCTTCGTGAGATCGTCTTTCCAACGCGTGGCGGGACGTCCCACTCTGCGTTTTCCGGTACGCGGTCGCCATTCGAGAACCTTTCTTCCCCATCGGTTGTCGCTTCGTCGAGCGATGTGGCTTTAATCAATATCGCTTAATCCGGATTTATTACTTCATAGATATAACAAAGTATTGTAAGCGGAATATAAGATATTTAATTTGTATTATTATATAGTTGTCTATATAATTCCACTTAATAAAGACGCATATTAATATCGTATGTAAATCAGTGTACCAGATTGAAACGAACGCTTGATATAGTGAAATTGTATCTGTTGTCTGTACATTGAATGAGAATTAAGATCATATTGTTGAAGCTTCGTAAAATGATAATGTATTTTTTTCTAATTGTTTTATTATATAAATTATCAAATTAACTTGGACCGGTGTTTATGAAAGTTTAATTTAGCAATACAGTCATTCATTCCTTAATTTCTGTAATCAGTACAAAATGCAAAAAAAAAAAATTAAAAGTTTTTAACAAAAAAATTTTTACTTACATGACTCTACAGCCCCTGGGTATGGGAGCATTGTGGTCTTGTAAGATACTTGTACTATGAAGTCGGATTTGAACCTCGGTCTGAATAAAACTTATGGTTTATTCGGTCTTTGTAAAGGATTGGTTATAATTGTGTAGACAGTAGTGTCTTAATACCGTCTTATTCATGGGAGACCATTCTGCACATATGGTGACGTGCAACTTGAGCTGGCCGTCAAAGTGAATGCACTATGTAAATGAGAATATACAAGGCACTTGAAATTAAACCCCTCAAGTGGCGTAAAAAGCTGGAAATACAACTAAAGAGCATACTTTAGCGCGGTTGTCTATGGGCGGCGGTGTTCTCTTACCATATAGGAGACCCATCTGCTCCGCTTACCATAAAAAATTAATACAACGGGCTCATAATACCAGCGTGAAACTGAGGGTTTGAGGATATTGGAAGCCGTTGAAATCATACCGCTGGCAACACAACTTAACCACAGCTTATCGCGCGAACATAAGAGCTGTTTACTTCGTATCCCGCTACACAGTAAAAAAATTTAAAGCTCCAGACCGTCCTAACTTGTGCCTTTTTCATGTTGCCTGGTATTTTTTTAGAATAAAAGCAATAAATACACCGGTGAAGCCGGGCAAAATAGCTTGTTGTGAATATATTGAGGTAATACGAATATTTGGTGCGGCGTTTAATTAGTCGTAAGCCTGTTGCATGAGGTTTTACCCCTCAAAGTAGTCGCCGTGTAATTTCACCACAGACCTTAATTAAACGCTTACAATACTTAAGGCCACTCGTTTTGTCTCCGTTTATTGTTAGTGGAAAATAATGGCACAGATTATAACTTGCTCGCTAAGGAGGTCGAATTGGAATAAATCTGTGACCATTATTTGTATTATAAGTTTTAAAACTTACCAATACAATATAAGCAAAACAAAAATTTGTATACACAAAGGTATATGAAACCACAAATACTACCCATACATATTAACAACTTTATTCAAAGTTATATTTTATCGCTAAGACAGGAAAAATCTTAAGATTATTCAAATAATGTTTTAGTCTATATTTGACATTTATTTTACATACTTTATCAATATGAAAATATTTAAAATGTCCAAGAAGTTTTTAAAAGAAAATAACAAAAAGTTTGTTAAGTAAAATACTCAAATATGTGTGTCTGTGAAAAAGATGATATAGATAAAGTCTGTTATTTAAAAAAATTATTATATATATTCACTATTCGTTATATTCGCTAGTATTATATTCAGTAGGATGTTAACTATTTTCACACCCTAAGTGATAAGGGTGGTTAATCAATTATTTTCATTGTTGTACATAAATTAAAATCATACTTCCACCATTAAAACCTTTTTAATCGCGATTTGTATGGAAGTTATATAGTTCTATATTGCGAAAAATGGACCAATACTAGTTTATTCGAAAGCCACTTTTCATCGACAACAATGATACCAACATAAAGTAATAAAACTATTTACGTACGTCAATGTTGGCACATCTGACAAGTCGAGAAAACGTATGCGACGGAAATCAATCACAAATCGTGTTATTCTGTATTCGAACGAAAGCAAATTTGTTACGGCTGTCAATACATATTTCTGACGCACTCAACGGTAATTTTGTTCGACGTGAACGTGCCATGTTCTTTTTTCAAATGTTAAATCATGTACCTACGGCTTGTTTTAAATGTTTTTTACGAACACACAATTAGCATTGCGTCTGTCAGCTGTCACTTCGACGTGGCAAATGTAGATTTCAACCTTTATATTGATGAGAGAAACAAAATACGGGAAATGAAATGACATAAGAAATCTTTATAAATATTTCTTTTAACATGTGTACTGTCAGAACAGAATCACTATTTTTGAAAAGTGTTTTAAAGTTACCGGGACGTCATAGGCACTCGGCTTAACACTGTCTTATTAATGGGAGAGTTATGCGGAAGCATATGCTGAAGCAATAGTAGTACCAGGTCGTCCGTTGTGTTACTAAGGCCGCACAGAATATCAAAATGAAACTTGATGTTTTACAGAGTGAGTGGTTACCAGAGACCCTCTAAGTTTTACAGCTTAATCGACGTAACGATACCGGCAATACAACAGTCATGGAATAATTGCTCCATTACTAATACTAATTATATAAAAGAGGTAAAGTTTGTTACAGTGTAGGGGGTAATTTCTAGGCCTAATAAACCTATCAAAATTCATTTATCTACCAATAGAAAACTACATTTTTTGTATTTTCATCATTTCAGCCGTAGAACGTCCATTGCTGGACATGCTACCACTTAGGATCTCCATGCATTTGTATGTTACATAGCCTATATTATTATAATATAACTTATCCGAAAAATTATAAGGCTTTTTCGTAGTAGTCGTATTTGCAAAGTAAGTCATATAAAAGTCGGTGGAACGATGAACTATATGTGATTGAGTTCTAAAGAAAAATTGTAAAGTATGATAATGCCTATAAAAAAGTCTGCAACTGCATGTATCTATTCCGTTATATAATAAATATCACCCGTGGGAGAGCCATGCCGAAGCATATGCTGACGCACTAATTGGGCAGGCTTGTCCGAATTGATACCACGGGCTCACAGAATACTTAGCGTGAAACGATACTTGTTCTTTGTGTTCGTGGAGTGAGTGAGGATATCAGAGGCTTCAGAGTGTTTTCTTACCATATAAGAAACTCACCTGCTCCGTTGTCTGCTATAGATTGAAAAAAAACATTAACAATCTTGCATAATTAAACGATAAATGTAAAAATTGAATAGACCAGTACAATCTGTTAATGAATGGGAAATTAAAACACCGGCATGACCCGATACTGCGGCTTACCTGAATTCAAATTTTGTTTGTTGCGGACAGTTGACTGTTGCCTCCATTAATCATTCTATTAAATGTCGGCTCGACGAGATAATCCATCGACTCCCTATAATGGCTCCTCAAATGTTTACAGTTTCAGATAATGCTGAACAGGCAATATCTGCTTCATTTTTCATGTTTAACCATCGGAAAATGTTTCACAATACGTTTTTTCCTACTACAGTTTAATTATTCTTAATTTTATTTAATTATATCTGGTTTGTTGTTAATTTTAAGTTCATTTAGAAGAGCTTCCTCATACAGGTAACTTTGTTTAAACTTCTACACTAACAATTTAAATGAAACTTTAGCAAAAAGAAAAAAAAATTATTATTAAATCATTTGTAATATAATTTAAATATAGTTATTTAAATATAGTCACATAAACTTAATATAATTATTATTTTGAGAATAATTGTAAAATGCATTAATGAATAATACATTTTAAAATTCACATATCACAGACAGAGAATAGATCATAGAGAATTTATGCAGTCGTAGACAATAGAGTATTTCGTTATGAAACGGGATTACATCTGTGTAATAAATATATTTCGTTGAGTTAGAATTTAATCTGTATTACTATATATCATTTGAGATATAAAATTCGTATCAAATAATATGAAATAATTTATTAACTAAAGTTTAATTTTAATTATAGTTTATAAAGATGGTACGTACAATTATAAAAAAATTATGGCGGACAAAGGGGAAGGCGAATCACTGATAAAACATCACCGAAACCCATAGACGTCTGAAATTTATATTTTGGTTGTGTTGCCGGTTTTTTTTTTGCGGCACATAAGCGGTATAATTTAGTGGGCCTCGGGTCACTTCACTCAGCGAATCAGTGTATTTCATGCTGGTATTTTGTTAGCCTATGGTATCACTCTGAGCTGATCCAATTATTATTCAAATAAATTTGAGTTGGATGTACCCTTCAGCTCTTTAAATACTCCATTTATGTATCTTATATATAAAATATTATGTTATTTTCTTTTTGATAAAACATTTAATTATTTTATAATACATATATTATTGTGTGTTATATTGTGTTGTAATAGTCTATTGTTTTATAGACACATGCTGAGAAAATAGTGTTAGTTTTTGTTTCCTTATTCTTCTAGTAGTAAATTTACTTTAAGAATTAATTTTTTTTTTGTTAAATATTCCGCTATCATCATCATCAGGACATCCACTGCTGGACATAAGCCTCCCCCTTGGACTTTCATGAATACCTGTCGGATGCAACCTGAATCCAGCGTCTTCCAGCTATATCACTACTTTATTTCACGAATTATGTAAAAGAACTTTTACATTTATAATAAATTACAAATCTACATTTTTATATTTTATACATATAGCAGGCAAACAAAATTTAAACATATAACTACGCTTATCGTTCATAAGCCTGGACATCCTTATTACTAATGTCGCGGGTATGTTGCCGGATTTTAAGGAATAAGTACACTCTTTAAAACATTTATTATTTGATTTTAATGGTTACCTTAATTGTTATATCTAATTTTTTACTAAGAAAAAATATGTTATAAGTATTTTCTTTAAGAAATTTTCATAACAAAAATTTTCATTTTTTGGTTTAAAATTCATGTTGATCTGTCTGTTGTAACATAGAGTTTTAAAAATCCAATGACAAGCATCACAAACCGGGCTGGTTTTGAAATGGGTGATAAAAGGACATTAAGACGCTTACGACAAACGCTTTATTGCTTCCAAGACAATGTTGTTTGCAACTGCAACTTATTATGTGCCATATAACATTACGGCAAATAAAATGTCGCTCGAACACAGAAGAGATTAGTTTGTAGCGTTTAATTGTATTTTAAAGGCCTAAATGGCGCCTGCCATGTCCCACTGCTATTTATTTTTAGTATGAAACAGAAAATGAAGCCAATTAGTTCGTCAGCATATGTTTCGGCATGTCTTTTCCAAGTGTGCGACATTATTAAAACACTCGCCCGTCCACTGTCAAGCCCTTCCGGAGACCGAATAAATTAAGTTATAATTGTTCGGACCAGATACATCTCGATTCATGGTAGACTTATAAAACTAAGCCTCGAGGCTCTTAAAAAATCTGCTTTGTCAACAATATTTGATACATATAATATACACATAATGCATAAATAAAATAACGTATAATTTGGGAACGATCCTGGTGAGGTTTTTGTGCATTTTAAGCAAAGATAATCAAACTATCAAAAAATTTCTTACTAACTAGCGAGTTCTATGAAATCTTAAGATATTGAGAAACAATACATTTTCTTTGTATTTTACTAAAATCTAGTCCAGGGTAGGCGAATCTGTATGCATCAATGTTAGATTTATTCTAAAAAAATTTAATGGAGTCATTTACGTGCCATCAATAATATTGCATTTTTGATTATTTGGAAAATAATAATAAATTTAATCCAATAAAGCACCTAACCTTTGCTTGTTTAAATTTTTTTTACATATTTTATGATTATATAGACCAAAATATTATGTCGCGTGCCATTGGTTCTAATTTGAACTAGTCTATAGTTTTTAACTTAATGTAATCTTTCTATAGAATTTTGCTGAGCGAACCTATAAAGTTGTGGTTAAAAATAAATATACGGCTGTAAAATAATATGTATTGTTCAAAATAAATGAAATTTAAAATAAAAATAAGCACAGTATAATAAAGCTTATTAAATTGAATGAGAGACAGGTTTTTGTTCGTTAATATTATTTTAAGGCGTAAGTTGAATACAGTGACAAGAATTTCTGTTGAAAAAAGCCTATAGTCGAGTCAAGCTCGTTTTGTTTAGTGATCACAAACTGGGTCAAGAACCACTCACTTAAAGATATCGTTTCAATTTTTGTCACTTCAGTAATGGCTACGAAAACCGAGGACCGGCTGAGAAAGTCATTTTCTTTCGTAATTTCAAATTTTGTCTCTTTTTACAAGTAACCTGTTGTCTATATCTATTTACGTAAGGATCCATAGATTAAGACCATTGGAAATGAGTAAAACTAATGACAGAATTCTCTATAAAAGTTGGAATGAATCCTTATTACCAAACAGCTTTATTTCATACTGTGATTAAAATTAATAGATTACATAACATGTAAACAAGTAGTTCCTAATTTGAAATCGCCTTTGACGCTGCTACTGTCTATATACGAAATGTCATTGTCTTCATGGGCATCTGAGAACGTAATGGCGATAAAGAGTAAAATAAACTTACCATAAGCATCGCAACTTACCTGAGCAAAAATAATTTGTCGAACAATAAATATCAATATTGTTTTCTCGTTAACAGAATATCAAGAAGTTTATTCATTTAGAATTAATACATATAAGGTTTTATATGTATTTCTTATTTTTTTAATTTATAATTTATCTAGATGGTCATGCTGTATGCTTAAATATCGTTACAATATAGCAATTAGTATTTTTCTAATACTGGCGGATGAGTTTTTACTGGGCAATCATATTAATATTTCTTTATAAATTAGGAGAAAAATAAATCTAACTAAATCTAGGATTGGAGGCTAGTCATGGGCATGCATATGGGCCAACAAAGCCGCGGGTGCGTTGCTGATGCTTACTTGTATCTATTTTTTTTTTGGTACGGCTTCTCGCTATTGGCTAGAGGCCTTTACAGCTTAACTTAGTTGGGAGGTATTTCCTTCTATCCAATTTTAAATTTAAAAATCTGGACATACATATGAAGGCATGAATATGGTAATCATTAGCGCTGCAATAGGACCCAAATAGTGAAAAGTATTCGAGCTGGCCCATAAACATATGATAAGTCGTACACTTAGTAGGTGTACACGTGAAGCAGTTTTGTTTACGTCGCTAATTCCGGCGTTAGACTTCCGTAGTCGGCTGCGCCGGATTTCTGACGGAGCGGCTCGTTTCCGGCGTGTCAGCTTGTTTGTTACCTCCTTATCTCGCGGGCCGCGCGTTATTTACTTTTCGTTCGGTTTTAATGCCGCTATTTGCCAAGCTTTGGCTCCCATCTTTACATCAAGTACATATATTTGTTGGCGTTTGATAACATTAGACATTTTATTATGTTATTTTCTTGTTATTCAGGTGACCTGCAACTTAAAATATTATCTTTATGGAAATGATAACAAATGAGCAGAAGGCTCACCTAGGATAAGGGTTCCTCTACTCATGGCTATCCTTAGCCTTTGTAGAGCCGTGGTCATTGCCGGCTTTGAATTTTAAAGAATATGTTTTTCTTTTAGAAAAAAATTAATCAATGGACTCCAAATAAAAAAATACTTTCAAGAAGTAGTTGTATTTGTAGGTGTTTGATAATATTAGAAGTCGTTTTATTATGATATTTTCTTGTAATTCAGAAGACCGACAACTTATAATAATTTATTTTTCTTTTAGAAAGAATTGGTTGGGCCAACAACCCAAAATAGTCTAAAACAGAAGAATTGGTCGTAAAAAACCAGAGAGGGCTGGAGGAAAATTGTGGAGGAGGCCAGCACCCACAATGTGTTGTAGCGTCAACCGAAGAAGTTAGAAAGAATACAATATATTTTAATAGAATCAATGGAGTCCAAAATAGTTGAAAATACCTTTTAGTATCCTAGGTCTATTCATTTAAAATAATGTTTTTTCCTCATTAGAAACATGTTCATATTAATTGAAAATCATTGAATTTGTAACATTCAATATCTATTTAAAAACCCAAAGGACTGCCAATTTGTCATATATATGAAAGATGGAAATGGGTTTTCTTCTCTTTGTATAGTCTAATAAAAGTAGTTTATAAAATGTCATTAGATTTCAAAATAAATTTAAAAATACATACATTCACAGTACAACAAGTTTTATGCAAAAACAAATAAAGTTTATTTCAAACATTAATTAAAACATTTTAAACAGATGCCGCTTTTTTAAAATGTACATATAAACATATGTACACATAAATAAGTAACGCTATTAAAAAAAACGTAGACAAAGGGGTAGATCTTTGAGAACCATAAACAATCAGCCCGCTATTTGCGCTTTGGTTGTGTTGCTGCCTTTTTACATCGCTAAGTTGTAAACTATACAAAACCGACATCCTCTCTGTCAGCGAAACACATAACATAGTGTCATAAATCTATTTAATATTATAACAAAGTTGCTGTGCAATTCCACTCTGTGGAAAGTTGCTGAAGAAATATTTCTAAAACAATATCACTTCGGAATATTCCTAAGGGCATTTAAAAAAAAAAGAATATGTTCTTCAGTGCTGGTAATACAACCGCGGCCCGAATTTCATTATGAGTGCTCATGGGTGGCAGATCGCCTATTCTAGATGAGTCTCTTTCCTGGTTTTCTACTTTCGTAAATAAAAACAGTGTCATAAATTATATGAGGGATTTGAGAAGCATACAGTATTATTATTTTAACTGGGTCACCATAGAAGCTATAACGCGAAAAGTGAACAAAGATCACGTTTTTACAATAAATTGATTCTGTAGCAGATGTGCGCCAACATAACCACATATTTCGATATCATTGTACTTTATTATTTTAGGAAGACATTGCTGATATTTCTTTAACGGTATTGTTGTTGCAGAAGTGCGTAGTTTCTGCGTAGCGCTTCGTAGTAATATGATACTGACACAACTAAGAATAAAGTACTACATATAAAATAAAAATAAAAAAAATATATAAAGTACTAAATAAAAGCGACATTTCATAAACATGGCACGGACTTTTCAGCCGGTGCAAATTTTTTTATACTATAGAGAACAACGGAGCCGGTGGTTCTCCTATATGGTAAGAGAATACCGGCGCCCATGAATAACCGTGCCATTGTACGCCTTTTGGTTGTATTGCCAGCTTTTTACGCCTTTTTAAGAGCCTCCGATATCCTCACACAGTCAGCGAAACACAGTAGAGGCACCATTTCAAGTACAACTACTATTTCACGCTGAGTATTCTGTGCGCCCGTGATATCACTTTGGACGAGCCGGTCCAATTAATGCGTCCGCATATGCTTCAGCATAACAAATGCGCGGATTGTGGTGCGGTTTTAAATGGACGGCATTCTATTCCCATATAGGAGACCCACTTGTTCCGTTGTCCACTATACCACTAAAAAGTAATACTGAGCTTACGTAGTTCAAAGGTTGTTGTAATTTTGTGCGTCTCATTTAATTTATAACAAATAACACGTTTCCCTAACATTTATATCTATTATTATATAATAACTGTGTATTTAAAATATTGTTACTATGTATTTCCATTCCCAAATACTTAAAATATAACCTATAATTTATTTGAATTACATTAATTATTCCTGTAATATTTATAATATTAATATTAATTATAAATTTTAAAAAATATTTTAAATTGTTTTAAGTCAGCAATAATTCTTGTACACCTATATTTTTATTGAGATAGTCTTATTAAGAGTTTTATTGTCATTTTCAAAGTTTTTATAAGAAAATACACCCTGTACTCAATGGATGTTTTTAGTGCAATAATATTCTTAAAAACAGTGGGATAAAGGCTGGGCCGGCGTGATAGATGACGCGACATCACCACAGGCCGGCTTAGAACTCATTGAGAGTAGAGGATTACACTGGACGTTGACGAATTGCCCCTCATAGATAACTATTGAATCGGTTTAAACTCTCTGACCCTCTCATGTTTTTCACTTAGAGGAATTAATTGTGAATAAAGCATTAAAAATGCAATTAATTTTTGATTTATAACCTAAATCACGCAAAAAAATCCGAAGAGAACTATAAATTGATACTTATTAAATTCAAAACATTATGTTACACATTGGTAACGAAAAAATTACTTATTTTGCATTCAATTCATTCAATGAAATTCAATTTTCTTATGTGGCATTGTAGTAATTTGATATTTTATAGATTTTTTAAATATTATTCTATAGCGGACAATGGAGCAGATGGGTCTCCTACATAGCAAAAGAACACCGCCGCCCATGAACAACCTCGCTAAAGTCCGTGCATTAGTTGTGTTGCCGGCAACCGGTATGCTCACTCACTCAGCGAAACACACTATAAGTACCGTCACGCTGAGTATTCTGTGAGCCAGTGGTATCACTTCGAACGAGCCAGTCTCATTAGTACGTAAGCATATGCTTCAGCATGGCTTTCCCACGGGTGTAAAGTTGACTGTAATGTAATATCTAATGAGTGTATTTATATAAAAGTAAAATAAGTAGACTTTATTCTAACACATGTAAAAGCATAAAAATTGAATGTAATCTTAACGTCACCACAAACATGCATTTAGCCGCGTCACGTAATCTCAACTTTTGGTAGGCGTGTCACCTATTTTACAATACGACAAATGATGGAACTTTGACCCACTTTGATTATACTTCGCTATCTCGCGTGAAGTTTTCAACTAAATTCGCTACAATACAAAGCAGTTTATTGCATGCAATCCCACGGGACGCTTTGTGAACGCGTTTATCCTCGCCTACAAATATTATAAGCAACTTTGAGATTTACATTTAATATTTTACTCTTTCGCTCCGAAACTGGATATATTAAATCAGTCAACCGTTGTTATAACACTTAAGCTTTAAGGATTTATAAAATTTAATATTATTAACATTTTTAATATAATTATATATTTTTTAAACCTTAGGCAAATCTTATAATATCTTAATGGTGTTAATGTTTTTTAGTTCATTAATAATTTAACATTCGTATAGAACAAATTAGAACTGCGTTGCGTAGACATGTTGGTTCCCTCAAAATATTCTCGCGAATTCATCGTATTCAACTGTATTTTATCAGCGAAAATCGCTGTAGAATAAAATATATTCCGTATTATCCATTGGTTGTTCCACAATTGAGTATTTTTAAGGCATTTCGTGCCGCCCAGTACCATTCGGTGGAATCAGCTGCCTGAAAAGGTATTTCGTAAGTATATCATGAGCAAATTTAAAAAAAATATACCTATTCCTTAAAGGCGACTCTTCACGGCTCTGCTACGGCTAGAACATTTATCATTGTTAAGGAACTCCGATATCCATTCAGCAAATCACAGTGGTAGCGCCGTTTAAAGTTCAACTATCATTTCACGTTGAATATTCTGTGAGAGGGTGGTACCAGTTCGGATAAGCCGGCCCAATTAAAGCCTCAGCATTTGGTTCAAAATGGCTCTTCCATGGAAGTTACAGTATTAAGACACTCGCCCGGCCACTGTCAAGCCCTTCCAGGATATAACTAAATTATGAAATGAATTATAATTTAGAATTATCTGGACCAGGATTTGAACCGGATACCTCGCGATTCATGAAAAACTTACCAAACCACTTAGCTATCATCATCATCATCATCATCAGCCATTTAAGTCCACTGCTGGACATAGACCTCCCCCAAAGACGCCCATCCACTTAGCTATGATTTATTGTAATTGTTAATAAGGACTAAGTCTCTAAATGTATGTTATAACATCCAACTATCTCAAGAGAAAAAATAATTTGAAAAATTGTGAAACTTATATGAACCCTATTTTAAGATGATGTTAAACCCAATATATAAAGTTCACAAATCCGAAATTGAATTAATAATTTATTACACATTTGACCTTTTAAACCCTACACAGAAATAAGGAATACGCAAAGGAATAATATCTATTAAGGCAAGGTAATGCGTTGTGATTTTATGTTTTGATGCTTTGTATATTGCAGTTAGATTACACAAAAGCTTTTCTTTTCTATGTTGTACTATGAATTATATTTTTAATTTTTAAATTATATAAAAAGCAACGATTAGTTTATATGGTAATGTATCAACCTTTCCTATAAACTGTTGTCGGATTCAAAACCCGATCTGCAGAATATATTTTGTTTAATATATTCGGTTTTTGAAAAGGCTTGAAAGAGAACGACCGAGTGTCTTAACATAATCTTACCCGTTGAAGAACCACGCTGAAGCATACAATGACGCACTAACTAGGCCGCCTCATCCGAAGAGATACCACGATCTCACAGAATAACAGTATGAAACTGTACTGTCTGTCGCTGAGTGAGATAATACATCGTACGCCCGTGAAATTAAAAAGCTAACAATACAATCACATCATGGATTGTGGCGTTGTTTTTAATGAACGTTGGTGATCTCTTGCCATGAAGAGACCCGCCTGCTCCGTCCCTCTATACAATAAATAAAAAACGAAAATTGTAATACATATTAACTAAAATAACACATATAGATGAATGCATCACATATGAAAGGAACAAAATTCTATATATTTTAGTCGAATATAGATAATAATTATAAACTTACCACTGCGATGAATAGCAAATAGGTAAAAGACAGTAAGATCGGCAGCATACATGTAGATTCTTTAAAAAGTCCTCTTTCACTGAACAATTGTTGAGAATATTAAATATACATAAAAAGAATAAAGAAATAGGCTAAGTGGAAAGTATTCAGGTCACAGGTAGGTATATATTTGGTTTTATGTCTTAGTGGAAGTCATAACGCCTTATGGCTGACATTTTACGATGCAATACGCACCGTTGGCGCACTTTGCTTGTAATTGAATCGCAGGAGCTCGCAGTAAATACGGATTTGTTGTCCGGGCTGTAGAAACATTGGCTTAAGTTTTATTGAGATTTAGTTTAGCATTTTAAATATTTACTCATCGCTATTGCGATTAAACGGGTTATTTACCGTGTTTATCAATGAAGTAACCTTCCACATTAATACTATTTTTCTTTTCCGCACAGCTATTCATCAATTTCTTAGTATTACTTAGTTATTCTGTAGTTAAAATAAAAAATAAAATTATTAAAACTACTCAGTAAAAAAAACTACTAACTCATTACATATATTTTTATCCGTGGGAGAGGCATCCTGACGCATTGGGCCGACTCGTCCGAAGTGATACACGGTCTCACAGAATACAATACGAATACACTTGTACTGTACTTCATTTAGTGAAATATAGGAAGCTTTTGAAATTATACCGCTTGACGTAAAAAAGGTCACAGCGTAACCAAAGTATGGATTTTTTTATGGAAACGGTGCCAAACGAATAGGAGGCTCACCCAGGGTAAGCGATCCTCCGTCCATGGACACCCCTAACCTTTTCAGAGCCACGGCTGCGTTGTCGGCCTTAAAGGAATATGTTGGGACTTTTCTTGAAGGTCCCCAAGTCGTATTGCTTTGGAAATACTCCCGCTGGCAGCTGATTCTACAGACTGGTGGAACGCGGCAAAAAATGCCTTGTGCAAAATGTTGTACAAATTCGGTGCTCTTACTATAGAGAAAAGTCGCCTGCTCTGTTTATACCCGGTTATGTCCGCGATGTTTTAAAAACAGTATGTAAACCTGTCGCCAGATACACGCGCTGGCACGCTGCAATATACATACTTAAGTACTTAAAAATGCAAAGGGAATTTGAGAGCTCACTCCAGCCCTGCCACGACTAACAACAAAGCTTATCGGGAAATATGCCTACTCATCCTACACTTTTAATCTAGCGACGTCAAACGAGGAGCATAGGTACAAACACCCGATAGTGTTCCTACAGAAGAAGCTAATTTTTCGTAAGTGGGCTACTGAGTGTGTGCTGGGGGAGATACGATGTTTGGAGGGACTCTAAGATGAAGCTATTTAATCGACATTCAAAATAAGGTATTCCTTATTCCTTCCTTCGGTCGGTTCGGGTTGGGAAATATCAGTCTTTACTCTACTCAATAGAGAAGACATGGAAATGAAACGAAAAGAAACGAGAGGTTGAAGATATAATGAGGTGGATTTTTTTATGAAAACACGGAAGTACGATACGGAGGTTAACCTAGGATAAGCAGTCCTCCCATATATACCTCCAACACCGTTTGTACCACGAGTGCGTTGTCGGCCTCTTAGGAATAGGTACGCTCTTTAAAGAAGGTCGTAAAGTCGTTTTTCCGACTCGAGTGATATTTAAACATAACATTTATATATATGTATTATATATAAAAAAATTATTATATTGTCACTTCATTCTTGACCTCTAAAATAATTTTATTTTGTGAACCATACAATAAGAAATGAATTAAATATAATAAATAGTGTTTTGATATAGAAGCGCATTTAATTTAAAATGTTTAATAAGGAATGTTATAATGGTTTTAGGTCAAATTTACAGTTCTTCGTACCTTTGATGGTTATTATTTATTATATAAAAATTATAAAACAGAATAAGCCTTTATGGCTGGAATTCATAGGGTTTGATCTATTTTCATTAAACATAATCTAAAATCTATTATATATAATAATTTAGATTTCTTATAATCAAATTAAAAAGACAAACATCAATTATTTTCTCATACATACTTAAATATACAATTTCAAGCACAAAAAGCAGTTTTGGAAAACTATATAAAGTATTATATCAAAATTGCGTAGAGTGAGTGAGGATTTCGGAGGCCCTTAAATGTAAGCTGTGTAAACAGCCGGCAACACAACCATTACGCAGACTGTGGTACGGTTTACATGGGCGGCGTTGTTCTCTTACCAAATAGGAGACCCACCTGCTCCATTGTTAGCTATGGAATAAATTTTTTTATAAAAAAATATCCTATTACAAAGCGTCATTTTAGCCTCCCTGTTAACACTTGAAGCAGTGATGAGGTGCATTGTTGAAATGTGAGCTTGCATGTGCACATTGTACGTGAAATACTCGTAAACTCATTTCATTCCCGCAGTAACTTAATTAATAATAAAATATAAATAATATTAATAAATAAAACAAATATGCTTAGAAAATTGTATTTATGGCTAAATTGTTCGCTAGTGACCGTTCTAAATCGGATAAATGCTTTGAATGGATGGCGATTGTTAAAAAGGTCGACAACACACCAGCAGTCCAATAGTGGCTGTAGATTTTCATGGAAAACGTCCTCCGTTTGACTCCTATATAATGCGGTACAATTTAAGTGAGGAACCTTTGAATTGACCTTCTTCCTTGGCCGTCTTCTAAGGATGGAACCTTAAATATTTAGCTCGAAATAGGGAATATGCTTTTATTGCAACACTTGCAGATTTTTACGTCTATGGTCCTAAAATGTTAAGCCCTCAAAAATTCTATTGAACGCCGTAGATAACTGGAAACACAACCAATGCGCGGACTGTGGCGCGGTTGTCCATGGGTGGCGAGTTGTCTATTATCATATAAGTGACCCACCTGCTCCGTTGTCCACCATACAAAAAAATAAGACGTCATTCCTGTTGATTACCAGTTTCCAGTATCTAATGCATAATAGAAAAGTCCTTAATCGATTCAAATTCAAAGCATTTTAATGCTGATATTATGTAATGCGTTTAATAAAACGCAATTTTCAGCACATTATGTAATATAAGGTTCAATAGCTGAAGTATGTTTGATGAAAATGAGACGGCGTAGCCAAGTCGAGACGCGCCAACGGAGGCAGACGAGAAATTGATTCAGCGCAGGACGTGAGCTGACTTCAGAAGAGCCCGGTTAAAGTGTATATTAGGGCCGAAACGCACGCTATTTTACAACGATTATATGCACGAACGAATTTAATTGGTCACATGTATTCGTATGATAAAGTTATTAAGTAGTTGTAGCGCGTGTAAGACTTTTTTTTATAGTATAGCGGGTAAAGGAGCAAGCGGATCCTCTAAGGTAAGAGATTATTGGTTGTGTTACCTTTTACGCCGCTTAAATGGTATAACTTGAAGAGCCTCCGATATCCTCACTTACTCAGCGAAACATAGTACGAGTATTCACGCTGGAATTTTTAAAAATCTATAAATGAGTAATAAGCAATAAAAATTGTCAAATTGTCATACAGGAACTGGCCGCTAATAAAATTTAAGATGTAAATAAAAAGACGACGTGACATTTCCTTTTTTGACAGCTGTTTTATTGAGAGCTGTCAACTGTTTGACAGTTTAAAATTTATAAATGAATTTGAAATAATATTAGTGATCAGTGCGTCATAACTTACATAATTTTTATATAATTTGTGTTTCGGTAAAATATACACAGATTCATTTATTTCCATCATTTAAAATATCAATATTAACTTGTAAAACGAAAGTGTTGAACACGATTTTCATAATAACACATACTTATATACAATATTAAATTGAATTCGAAGCTTCAATTTGGGCAACCATTTATGTTCATGTTAACAAAGATAGACAGACAGAATATACATAGTTCAACCGTGGGTATGCTTAAGCTTATGCTAACGCACTAATTAGGCCAGCTCGTCCGAAGTGATACCACTGGCTCACAGAATATCCAACGTGAAATTGTGGTTGTACTTGAAACAGTTTTTCTTTTTTGTTGAGTGAGTGAGGATATCAGAAAGCCTTAAATATACTGCTTAAGTGTCGTAAAAAGCAGGCAACAAAATCGCAGGCCTACCGCGCCATTGTCCATGGGCGGCGGTATTCTCTTACCATATAAGATACGAACTGCTCCGTTGTCTGCTATACCATCAAATTGTTGACTATTAAAAATCGCTAAAGATGCTCAAAGATATAGAAATAACAGATCTTGAATGTGACAGCCCTGTATGGAATTGTCGAATGAAATGAAACTTTACGTTGACTTTATACGAATATAATTAGAGAAGGAAAGATCATGGTCGATATATATCGTCTCGATTCAATCTTCTTATGTTTTTCATCAAACAATGTACATATTAACTCATATATAATAACAGAATAACAATAATAAATCCTTAACAGATCTGTTTTTTGCACCGCCGGTTCTGGGTTCAGAACTACGTAATAAATGTTCCGTGTGAAAAGTACAAAGCTGAAAGACATTAATTATTTAAAAATTCTGCCTTCCGTAGATAGTTCATCGTCAAAACAACTAAACCTGTTTTTTTAAGAAAAGAATCACCTTCAATTTAAGTATACAACCTTATTTATATACGTATCGCCTTAAAGGCTTCTTAATGAAACTAATTTCAAATAAAATCTATACGTTTTTTCAATAAATTACAAAGTTAATAACAAAAACAATGACTACATAAATTAAAATCAACCAATACGATTTGGGGACCTTTCAGAAAAGAGCGTACACCTTCCTTAAATGTCGGCAACGCAGTCGCGGCTCTGCAAGGGCTGGGGGTGTCCATGAGCGGAGGACCACTTGCCCTAAGTGCCCTAGTCCCTCGCCTCCCGCTCGTTTGCCACCAGTGGTGTAAATCTTTAAAAAAGAAAAATATATCTTACTACAAAGTACAAGAGTTCTTAAACAGTATTATCGCTTCAAGGTCGTTAATTTCGTAAAAATTTCACCAGGCTAAGTTTTTCTACTTATCGAATCTGGTATGTTCAGGTCTATTCCTGTTTTTTTATAGTATAATGACCAACGGAGCAGGTGGGTCTCCTATATGGTAAGAGAACACCGCCGCTCATGAACAACCGTGCCACTCCGCGCATTCGTTGTGGTGCCGGCTTTTCATGCCGCTTAACGGCTTTTGTAAGGCCCTCCGATATCCTCACTCACTCATCGAATCATAATAGAAGAATTGTTTCAAGTACAACTACCGTTTCACGTGAATATTCTATGAGCCCGTGGTATCACTTCGGACGAGCCGGCCCAATGAGTGTTTTAAGACATTCATAAATTGTTTCTATGTAAAATAACAATTTTTAGACTGACTATATATTAATAAGTAAGTAGATATATTTGTTCAAATTTAAACCGGACTTCCTGTCGTTGACCTATATTTACATGGAATGGGAGGGTAAACCAACAAAGTCTTGACTTTATTGATATGATTCTGAAACTATCTAGAGAGTAGAACGACCAATATGGACTATGGCACCGAAGGCATGAAATATACATAAATTGCTGATAAACTTATCTTAGTCAATAATAATATAATATAGTCTTAAATAGTCTTAATAATAATACTTCAAAACTAAAAAAAAAACGATTTCTTTGACTGTACCGGGTTATAAATTTATCTATATTTGTGAATTGCTATACAAAGATGTAAATAAGGTTTATTTTTTTAAATAAATGAAGTAACCTTTCACTTACTATGTTTTTATTATTATATAGGGAACAATGGTGTGTGATCACCGATATCTACAGATAACCGCACCGAACTTCAGGCTTTGGTTGTGTTACCGGCTCTCAACGCTGCTTAAGCGGAATAACTTAGAGGATCTCCGGTGTCCTAAGTCATCCAGTGAAACACAATACAAGTACTATTTCATTCGGTGAGCCCGAGGTATTACGGATTAGCCGGCCCATTAAGTCATGTAGTATGGCCCTGCCACGATAATACAATGTTAAGACACTCGCCCAGCAACTGTCAAGCGCTTGCAAATACTAAATACATTTTACTAATTATATTTTAGATTCTATTTAGACCGGGGATTGAACTATGTCTATGATGTCACAGTAATTTTCAAACCACTCGGACACATATGGGAGGTTCTTAAGGAAGAGTCATCATCATAATTTCAGCCGTAAGTCGTCCACTGGTGGACATAGGTCTCCCCTTGGACTTCCATGAATACCTGTCGGAGGCGACCTGCATCCAGCGTCTTCCGGCGACCTTTATAAGGTTGTCTGTCCACCTTGTGGTTGGACGTCCCACGCTGCGTTTGCCGGTCCGTGGCTTCCACTAGAGTACACGACTCATTTTAAGCCACAAATAAAATTAACAATAATTCAGATCTGTGAACTTTAAAAAGAAAAAGAGAAATAAAAATAAGTTATAATAACATTTGTTTGCGATTTGCCACGCCATTTATAATTATCTTGGAATCCGTTAAATTGGAGGACCACCCATGGATCGGCCGTACGAAAATAGCAGCGAGCTTGCAGATTTATCCTCATGCTGAAATAAATTAAGTAATAAGACAAGTAAAATGTATATTTTATCGAATAAATTCGGCTTATTATTAACTTAAAGTGAATTAAATATTATATGTATGTGATTATTAGGATATTTTATGAATTATTAGAAATTAGCATTAATTTTGCCGCGCTTAGCTTGTCGCTGACTGAATATATAATGTTTACATTTATAATATATATATATATATATATATAATAAATAAATGTAAAATGTATATTAATCTACTAAACATGTAATTTAATTAAATAACTTAATAATATGGAAAATTTAATTTTTAATGAAAATTTTAATTATATTACATTCATATTGTAGTCTACTTACTGCTGACCATATTAAAAATATAACAAATATTATAGAGATGTAAAAACACAATTAAAATACCTAGGTAACATTAAAAAAAGGTAAAACAAATGACAAATCCTAACTAAGATATACAACATTTATTATAAGTCCACGTGAAATTTTATTAATTTATTTAAATTTTTTCTTGTTTTTGTTAGATTTTAAATTCTCTGAATTATTGGAAGGAAATATTCTCTCTATAGTTTATTTCAAGACAGTGTTTAAATTAAATTATATAACATTTGACTAATTTATTAATTTATGAAGGGTGTTATGTGCCCACTATATATTTAGATAAGACAGTCCTGGTGCAACAGTCAAAATAAACGGACGCGTTCCACAACTACCGGATTCATTAGAACAATTCTTCTTTTACCAGCATAAGGCATAAGTGCGCCAAGGGCAGTTTCCAAATAAAAAATCAAAATACACAATATCCTGCTTCCGTTCGCCTACATTGCAGATAATAAAAGAATACCAGAGACCAAATAACAAAACAAATTGTAGATACCGGAAGCTATCATCACTACGAGTTCCGATTCATCCGCTACAGATAATAATAACGTTTCTTTTCAAACTTCTTGTTTATTGATATTTCGTGAATAGTTTCTCATTATCTACGCTGTTTCAACAAATATAGAACGGTATTAATAAACTTATTTGCTTTTTATGCTATGTACGATGTTTCTTGTTTTTGGCAACAGTATACAATAAAAATATCACATCGTGTGTGTTGCTACTTTGTTTCAGGTTCTTTTGAAGCTTCTGAACTTTTAATGTTATTTAATAATTTATTAGACAACGTAAACACCGTAGGAGAGCCATGCTGAATCAAGCTTACGCATTATGGGACGGCTCGTCCGAAGTGAAATCACGGGCTCACAGAATAATCAGCGTGAACCGGTACTTGTACTGTGTTTCGTAGAATGAGTGAGGATTTCGAAGGCCCTTAAAAGTACCGTTTAGGCGGTGTAAAAAGCCGGCAACCCAACCAATGCGCGGATTGTGGCGTGATTGTTCATGGGCGGCGGTGTTCTTACCATATAGGAGACCATATAGTATTAACATTTTAAGAATTTTATTCCGTCTTAGTCCGTTATCGCACTGTTCTAGAGAATGTGTAAATTTCGTTACGATTAAACGGCAATTACAGATATAGATATAAATACAGTGTCCACATCATATAAGGAAGGCCGCCTACAGTATCCTGAACAGGAATTGATTGAAGTACCTGTTTAGTACATGGGCTAGATGTTGTAGGCGGCCATCTTGTCAAACACCGGAAGTTACGCCTGTCGCATTTCCTTTATTTCATTAGAAATGTAATATGTATATGTAATTAATATTATCATCGCTAATTTAGACTATAACATTAAATTTTGTTAAATAAGTTTTGTATGACATTAAATAAAAATATTTAAATATATTTTCATTGTAAAATCCCTTAAATCAAAATATTCTTGTTTACTTATGTTTGACATTTCAGTATTCAAGTTTTAGGAGGGTAGTTTGTGAAGCCACTCGACTACACCCTACCTGCGTATCGAATGTGTAATCAGCGCATTGATGCGAAGATTCTTAAGTTGAAATGACTCCCATAGCGAACCTATTCATACTGTTTGCTTAGTTCGCGAGATCAAAGATGTTAATCCTAACACATATACGTTGTATCTTTAGGCAACCTAAAAGCACATAATTACTCGATTTCACCGCACAAGTAGAACTGAACGTTCTTCGTTAATACAGTTGTCGTTTGGTAACATTGTAAAAGAGTCAGGCACATGTATGATTATTTTTGACGTATTTTATTAAGATGTTGATCCATCCATAATACATTATATTACTACGAATCAGTGTTCAATAATGATAATCAATTTACCATCTAGGATACGGTCCTGTTTATTTATCATTGTAATTTTATAAGACCTCCTTTGGTTATTCATAATATTTAATTTTTTATTTTCTTTATCAATGAGTACTTTACGTAATAAACTTAATCAATTGTATTATGTCTATATTATACTTTGAATATTGATAATTAAAGTCTTAAGATTCTATTTGATTTGACACTTAATACAGGGATTTTATTTTGTATTATTTATTTTAGATTTAATAGTTTCTTGAGAGCTTCGTAACTAAGAGGTTTAATAGGTCTACCATGAAGCGAGAGGTATCGGGTTTGAATTCCGGTCCGGACAATTATAATTTATATTTTAGTTTATAATTTATTCTATCTTTGGAAGGGCTTGAAGTAGCCGGGCGAGTGTGTTAATACTGTTACAACCATGGGAGAGCCATGCTGAAGCACATGCGGATGCTCTATATGGGTCGGTACTTCCGAAGTGATACCAGGGGCTCACAGAATGCTCAAAGTGAAACTGTACTTGAAATGTGTTTCGCTGAGTGAGGGAGGATATCGGAGGCCCTTAAAAAATGTCGCTTAAGTGGCGTAACAAGCCGGAAAGAAAACCAACGTGGGTACTGTGGCGTGGTTGTCCATGGTCGGCTGTGTTCTCTTACCATATAGGCGACCCACTTGCTCCGTTGTCTGCTATACTATAAAAAAAACCCTAACCTTTGTACTTTGTATGTTGAATTAAACATGCCACATCATTTTAATTATCACATCATTTTAAATATCATTTTGAAACAATATGCAAAATCCATAAGTAATATATTTAAACTGCCAGCGTTTTTCTTTTGTTTTATGAATAAAATATATTTATAAAATCGAATGAGGGCGTAGTAACCTTAAAAAGTTAAAAATGCAAATTGTATATACATATATCAGAGATAAATACAGGTGAAGAATTCAAGGATTGCATGAGCGAAGCCGTTTCACACTAGTTGCGATACTGAAATATTTTTCCATTTAACTAATGCCATTCGTTGCACGCGAACTAACGCTATTTAACATTTTATTGCCTACTTTCTGGAGCTAAGAAAATTCCTTTGAAGATGGCATACTTTTCTTTAAGAAATTTGGGTCTTTTATATATTGAGGCAATAGGGCAGGATGCGCATTTAGGATATGCTGCCCACCCATCACTCCGTGCGAGCTGCGTTATTTTTTACATGTCACGATATTTTGCGCTAATTTAATCCTCTATGACTTTTTTCACAATATTTACTGTCTCAAACACTTGACTATGAATATAACAAATTTAGTGAAAAATTACAATGTTTTTATACATATTAGTAGAAACAACAATTTAAAGAAAATAATAACTTCAATAACTTACATTAAAACTATTTCAGAGGTTTCTTTGGAAAGTAGGCTAATATAGGATAAGTCTGCCCTTAACAAGACCAGTTGAACCGAGGAAGCGTTGCCTGCCTTTATGGAAGAGGTATACTTTGTTGAAGATCCCAAGTTTATTTTGGAAATACTTGTGCAGAAGCTGGTTTTACAGAAGGTACGCAGAACAAAATGCCTTAAAAACTAAACTTAAAACTACATGAAATGGTAGTTGTACTTGAAATGGTACTGCTACCGTGTTTCGCTGAGTGAGTGAGGATATGGGAAAGCCCTTTAAAACGCCGTAAAAATCCGGCAACACAAACAATGCGCGGACTATAGCGCCGTTTTACATGCGCAGCGGTGTTTTCTTACCATGTAGGAGACCAACCTGCTTCGTCGTCCGCTTTAGCATTATAACATAAAAAAAGTTTAAAACTTTTTTGTTCTAATGAGGTTAAACTTAGTTAATTTTAAACACATTTCTTTAATATACTATAAGAATAAAGTCAATAAATTCAGTCAAATCATTAGAAAATTAATACAAATGGAGTTCAGAATATTTGCAATTGGCACAAAACACCCAGTTGCTAATCTGGTTTTTTTTTATTTGGCTCTAACTACTTGCCCGGCCCAGTTACAGAAATGAAGTTGCGGGTACCAGCTTGTAAAATATAAGGCTAAATTTGTATAATTTATTTTCATAGCCGGCTGTTAATATAAATTGTCGCGAAGTTAGTTCAATAAACACTTATACATTCTCCATTGGGTTGAAAACAACGCGCCGAACTTTAGCTTAATGCGAGTTTTATGTGAATTATTCGAAATGACCGAATTATTACTTTCTAACATTACCACTGTTAGTTGTCACAAACATAAATTATGTTATAATCGGCAAAGTGCAGTAATTAAATAATCGCACTTAATATGCTTGCTGTGTTGCCGGCACTTTACGCTGCTTAAGCGGTATTATGTTCACTATGTAGTAGTTAAAATTATTAGCTAGATATATAGTTAAAGCGCGACTATCCGTTAGTAATAAATTAATGAATAAACTATTTAATAATATTCATTTTAATAAAACAGGACCTCAAATCCATTAGTAAAATTAACTTACAATATTAATTAAGCTTTATCTTCGATGCATTACCATGTCACGTGGGGTTTATTTTGATTGAAGTTCAAAAGCAATATGCAAGTGTGCCACATTTATCCGCTGACCGGTGAAAGCTTCCGTTACCATCAAAATGGATATGAGCACTTAAGATTGCATATTATGCGATGGACCCACATCAAATTAATTTATTATTTTGTTAAATTTATTTATATAGCGGTGTTAACAACTTTTATTGAATAATGTAGACTCATGCCATATTTTTGTCATTCAATCAGTGAATAGTGAATCAATTAATCAGTGAATAACAGATGGTTGATGTAGCTGAAAAGTGCTAGAGTTGAGAGCACGGACTAGCAAGCGGAGTGTAGGACCTCCACCCACAAGATGGACAGACGACCTTACAAAGGTCGCCGAAAGGCGCTGAATGCTGGTCGCCACCGATAGGTATTCATGGAGGTCTAAAAGGGAGGCTTATGTTCAACAGTGGACGTCCTACGGCTGAAATGATGACAATGATTAATTAGTAAATATAAATTTTTAATGTATTTAATATTGATTTTTAATGGTCTGCTCTTTGGTAAGAGATGACCGCCGCTACAAAACACGCTTTGATTATGTAGTCGTATTTTTGTCTAATATCTAATAAATAATTTAAAAAATACTAGATATTTAAAACCCTTAATAATATAAATTTATAGTTTTTAGTGTATTTTATAGGTAAACTAAGGTAGAGAGTTTATTGTACACTGAGATGACATATCTGATATCTATTTGAAATCACAAAGCAATATAATCCAAATATGCTCTCAGTGGATTCGATTTCCAACATAAAACTCTTCTTTATATTCAAATAATCAGAGTGCCAATTTAGAAAGCAATTTGCCGGTTATGAAAGTATTCAAAAAAATATTTTTCATATCATACAAAGCATTAATAAAGGGATATGAAAAGAATGAAAATCTGAAGGATAATGAATTCCAGTTAGCTCAAACGACAGATTTGAAATTATTTCTTACACGCCACAGAGGAAATACCTTAATGCTTTAATAACAAGACGTAATATATCAGATGCTTATACAGAAATTTACAAGACATTTAAAACCGAATTAAAATAGTACTTTTTTATATATATTATACAAAACATTATTAATTGCATGTAATTCTAAATGTAATATATATTTACTCGTAAAAGATTTGTATTTCTTTGTATTTTTTTATATTGTATAGCGGGTAAAGGAACAGATCCCTTTTTTGGTAAGACATTACTGACGTTCTTTGACAAATGGGCTCCAAACCGCACTTTGGTTGTGTTGCCGGCTTTTTACTCTTGTTAAGTGGTGTAACTTCAAGGCCTTTTGATATTCTCAATCACCCAAGACTAGGAGCGTAATACCAAGACCAAGACAAGGTGTATTGGGGCAAGACCAAGACTGGCTAAGTCTTGCATTTGGGCAACACTAATATTAATTATTTACTTTTCATTGAATCATCACCAGCCTATTAAATCTACTGCTGGACACAAGCCTCCCACAAAAACTCTCACCTATTACGATCTTGAGTAATCTGGATCCAGCGGTTACCCGCGATACATGGGGTAGTTTTGCCTTAATCGCCACGCTTGGCAGGCAGGTTGGCGATCGCAGAACATCTCCTGTACTCGGAAGAGCGCTGCTGCCCATCCTTCAGTGAAGTTTCCTTTAGTCGCCTCTTCCGACATCCGATTCATTTTCATTTTCATTGAATACCACCTATAAAGTACACACGAGTTATTTAAGCCGTATGCTACCCTATAAAAGTTTAGGGACCGCAAAAAGTCCCTATTTGCAAAGTAATTTCCTAAAAATCTATTGGTGAAATAAAAAACGGGTCATCGTTTACTTTCCCGGCCCGTAATCTTGATAGTGAGTTGCGGTTTGTCGGATAGATTAATTGGCTCCAGATACGATTCGAGGGTTTTTCAAACTGATGTACAACATTTATCATTCCCCTTACGGGATAAAGTAAAACTAAATATGCCTTTCCCATCAATCGGAAATACAACAAACGTAAAGCTTTAATACACAGTATATCTTTAATGTAAATTGAATTACTAATTAATTAATTAAAATATAGTAATAATTGATAAAAAGATAAAATATTTATAAGATAGTTTTAAATATAGTATTAAATTTACATTGAATATCGAAATTTACCTTGCGATTATCCATGCTTTGATGTTTTGAGGATAAATAATTGAAATACTAATAATTATTCTTAAAAATATACCAAAAGAAACAACTATTAATTTTATTTTAAGTCTGTTATTCGATTTACAATAATAAATTATTTATCCATAGATAATTGTCAATTTGATAAAATAATAAACTTAAGAAAAGCAAAGAGGTTTTACTTACAAATAAGTAAAAAAAGCAATTCCTATATCAGCTTCCGTATATTATAACTTAAAAAACAATAAAAAACGAAGCAAGCCATAAAAATGATTCGCAAGCAATCGTAATATTCTTTTAACTCCTTTAATAATAGGACACAATTTTTCCACTTTTCCATTTATTTCCTCATTTTCACAACCTTCAGAACAATTTTTAAGCCATATTTGCGTCACTGAGTTGATGTACCGTAATTATTGTTGGCCCAAAAAAAGTTTCGAGGAAATAAACAGTCTTTAGGTAAGTTTAGTCCAAAACTAATATAGTTGGTAGTTTATAAAGAACTATTTTGTGTGAACTACATCTGTGACTAAAATGAGTAATAAATGAAGTTATCAGTGAGAGATCTACTTTCACACGGCTCATTTAATTAATGTTACTTTGGTGTGGAATGTTGGCATTTTTAATTAAATTTTATTAACCAAGGAATTTGAACATTTTTTTCTTGGTTTAATTGCGGTCGAATAAAATAAAACCCGGTACCTCTCTCTTCGTGGTAGACTTATAAGCTCTCAAAATCATCAAATCAAAGAACTTTCAAGATAGTTTCAGTAGGTTCATAATTACCGCCTACATCACAAATTATACCTCTTTAATATTAGTATAGATAGTGTTAAGAAAAAAATTGACTATGAATCTTGATTTACAATTTCAGAAATACTTGTTGTTTGCGTTCCAAATGAAAAGGGTTTCCGAATCGACGCGAACAAACCAGCTAGAATCATTTTCCTGACGCGAGCATTTCTGGTCGCAATTTATTCCTCTCACAAACACGAGCCGCTCTGATTCAATATTGACACTGTCTGAAGACCGTACCTAGGCTATTCCCTTGTGCTCTAAAAATCTTTCGCGTTCCTAACTTTCAACTTGCCAACCGCAAAGTGCTTTTCAATCGTCATGATTTTTATATAAATAGAATTCCTTTCCTATGTAACAACCGCATCTTAGTAATACTTAATGAATATTGAGTCTCTTTATAAGTCTCGTATTTCCAACACTGCCTTCCTAGTGCAGAGCTAAGCTGAAGCTGATGTTGACGCAGTAATTTGGCTGAATGGACTTTGAAATACTTGTACTACGGACTGTCACAAAACTAGCGTAGAACGGTACTTGTACCGTATTTTACTAGCCTGTGGATACCCTCAACTTCAGCTGAACGGCAGGTGCGTTGCCGGATTTTTAGGAGTATAGACGCCATTTTATTACGTTCTTTAAGTAGTATTTGGTTAGGAAATCTATTCTCTAATACAGATTCTTAAATGCTTATGTGATAATGAATCGTTGTACAAGGGATTACCTTTCAGGTTTTAAAAGACGAAATATTTATTAACCAAATTAACCATTATATTTTGTATTTCATTTTTATATACTTCGTAGAAATGTGAAAAGTTTCATTTACAAACTAGTAACAATTGATTTGTAAATATTCTAATCTTAAACGTATTTATGTCGATCTATTGACAGGTCGGAGTCGACGCGATGAATCGTTAAGGGTGCCGTACAAATTGATTAGTGCCATCTCCGTATCTGATCGTTGTCCCAGAATGGGTTCAATCTATCAAAGTCAACGTTAATCCGTTCTTAATGAGTTCAAAAGCTGCAATTGTATAAGGCTTACAGTGACCCGCGCTCATCAAATATAGTCCTAATTTTGTTGAACGGCCATGATTCAACGCGAGCTTAAGGTTTTTCAGGTTCATATTTTAAAACAGGAGCCTTTACTTCGGTGACATCTGTGAGAAGTAATCCTCTAAGATGAGAAGACATTTGGGCGTTACTCGGGCACATTTTCTTTCCTCTATTCAAGATTTCGCTAGACAGAGTGTATTTTTAAAACTCAAGCCGAATAAGTAACTTATTTCAAGGAAATTGTACCTTTATCTTATACCTTTCTTCAACAGATTACCAAACGAAATACAAGGAATGTCACAAATACAAAATACCCTACGAAATACAGGGAATTCTTAAGCAATACTGTCGCTTGGGATTTTAATGTTAATAGCACCAGCTCCTAAGGCTAAAATAACAAAGCAAAAAAGCTGCTTTTTTATTCTATAGCGGACAACGGAACAGGTGGGTCTTCTATATAGGGTAAGAGAACTCCGCCGTCCATGAACAACTGCACCACAGTCCACGCATTGATTGTGTTGTCGGCTTTTCACGCAGCTTAAGCTGCACTAGTAAGGGCCTCTGATATCCTCACTCTGCGAACCACAGTACAAGTACCGTTTCACGCTGAATACTCTGTGAGCTCGTGGTATCATGTCGGACGAGCCCACCCAAATAGTGCATCGGCATATGCTTTAGCATGACTATCCCACGGGTAATTCTACTTTAGTTTTTTTTACTGTTCTCAGATTTGGGCATTTACTTAAATATATATGCATGGGCAATATGTATTTTTTTTAATACGTTAACTTTGTGGTCCTATATGAAATAAAAATCTTTAACTTGATATAAAAGACTACATACAATGTTTTCAAATCAACAAACAATATATTGACAAATTTTAACGGCTCTATAATGAACGGTTATATAGTCGGTGGACAATTTGTGACACGAGACGTGTATGGCGTATAATCTGTCATCATTTTAGAAGGTTTTTCTGTTAACGAAAAGCTTGAACGAGGAGGTTCTTACGGAAAACCAACATTTCTTTAAGCTCTTCGCCAAAAATGAGAATTAATTGAGGAACACTGTATATTCACGTTTTAGCATACGTTTTCACGTGTTTCCGTTACACTTTAACGCTAAATGTTTGGATATGGTCTGCTATAAATTAAATGCATATTTTTTCATTTATTTTGGTACAGATTATTTTAAATAAAGATTTAATCTTGTATATGAGTAAATGGGGCGTTACGTCTGGAGGCTACCAAGGGCTCGGAAAACACCAGCGTGAAACAGTATTTTTACTGTGTTGCGCTAAGAGAATAAGGATATCGAAGACCCTTGAAATGATACCGTTAAACTGGCGTAAAAAAGCAACAACACAACCTAAGCATAGATTGTGGTGTGATTGTCCATGGGTGGCAGTGATCTCTTTACCATAAAGGAGACCCGCTTGCTCCGTTTCCAGTAAAAAATACTTTAGCTTTGCTTTTCCACAGATAACAAAGTATTCCGACCACTGTCAACCGGTTGAAAACACCGAATAAATTATAAATTTTACTAAGACTGGAATTTAAACCCGGTACATCTGACTTCACGGAAGCTTACAAGAGCGTTAAGCATGATTACGGGATGTTGAATCAATTAAGATAAGAAGAATAGACGAGGCAATAATAGTATTGTAAATATCGCCCGCCAGTAATGATTTCCTTGCTGTGGCCGTAATAGGAATATGTCCGTAACAAGCGGGAAATGCATTAATCATAAGTAAGGGAGGACAAAGGAGGTTTTTACTCAGCACCCTTCACTGAGGGTCTCTGCTCTTTTCTACATTTGTCACCTTTTGTTGCCAGGAAATAATTCCGACGCATTATCCGTTTCCACTATAAAATGCTGATGAATTAAGTTTAGAATAGAATTCATAAATTAAAGTCTAGACAGCGTACTTCTTAATTGATTGTTGCTATAGGTAGCAACATAATCATTACAGCTTGCAAAACAATATCATTTTGTACCATGAAGCTAATCCCGGTCCAGTCAATTATAATTTAACTTATAATTTATTCGGTCTTTGTAAGGGCTTGACAGTGGCCGGGTTTAGTGTTTTAATACTGTCGCACCTGTGGAAGAGCCATACTGAAGCATACGCTTATGCAGTAATTGGGCCAGCTCGTCCGAACTGATAACACTAGCTCACAGAATACTCAGCGTTAAACGATACTTGAATTGTGTTTCGCAGAGTGAGGAGTGATGATGTTGGAGACCCTTAAAAGTATAGGAGACCTACCTGCTTCGATGTCCGCGGATGAATAAAAAAAAGTAATAAATAAAAATAATTTAAGGAATGTCACAGAAAAATACTTTCAAACTGCATCTTTTCTTTGTTTCTTTTCTAGTTTTAAAAATTAGAAAAGACAACGTATTTTGTAATTAATTGTTGTTATAGTTTGCAAAGACGATCTAACGAAGGTCGCGGGCAACCGCTGAATCCAGATCGCTCAAGATCGCAGCGGGTGGGCGTCTTTGGG
>DWCF01001368.1:0-31345 GCA_018230265.1 Delias oraia | reverse complement strand
AAATTTTTAAAAGTTGTGTTCCTTACAAAATGAAAGCAGCAAGTTTTTGACGATTTATAATATCATAATTTCAACCTGACATTTTAGATAAGAGTAGGTCTTATCTAAAATGTCACCTTAGAAAAAGAAACGCAGTATATTGGATTGATTCTTAGTAGCTGTTCGCAATTCTTTTTCAATTCTCTTAGAGACAATAATATCAAGTTCCTTGTCAGACTTTGCTTGTAACTAATGTATATGCCACACTGCATTCACTAACTCTGTACATTTTGTATTCGTATGAGATTTATAAAAATGTCGACTTACTTTTGGTTTAACATGAATTTGTCTAGTAACGTTGTTTTTCTTACATCACTTGAATTCGCCAATCACAACGACAGACAATCACAGTTGACACGAATCACAATGACGGAAGGAAGTTAGACTACATACATAACATTGATTGTAAGAATAAATTGGGCTTTTTTATTAGAGCTTTAAGGCATTAAACACCGAGGCTACTAATTAGTACGAATTAATAAAGGCTGTTACAAATGTTGCTCAGGCTCGCATATTTATTGTCTCAAATTATCTATATATCTTTTGTTTTCTCAAGTGTTAGGATGTTAGCATCTTTTTTTAATAGTAGATCAGAAGTGCTATTAGTTCTCGATGACGTATGCAATGGACGTGATGTTCTCTAGAAATTAAGGGTTTTTCAATCAGCAAACTGTTTAAATTTATAGGAAACAAATTTATACAGACAAGGTTTGAACAAAAGCACAATTATGCTGATACTTTGGAAAGCGTCTTCTTAATGTTCCAACTTTTAAGATTGGGTTATTGTAAATGGCTATCAGTAGATCATTTGAGAACAGTTTAGAACATTGTAATACAACATGAACATGTATTCTAAGTTTTTTTGCCTTCACCGGATTAGTTTACCAACGTCACGCTAAGGTAACTGGCGGTGTTTCGTTACGGGTGAGATTAATTTTGTTTGAAAAAAGTTCCGGCTTATAGATAACTATGCAATATTTTTTTATAATTTAAGGAAACGGGCATGATATTCACCTAGGATAAGAGATCCTTCGGCCACGGACACTTCCAGCTTATAAGAATATGCTGCCAGAGGAATATATTTTTTTTATGAAAATCGGTTCTCCGTCCTTGGACATCCCATGTCCTTGCAGGGTCACGGGTGCGTTGCTGGCGATTAGCATGTCACCTTACCGCGCTCGTCTGTCCCGTCGCCGTTATATTGTTGGCCGACGATTTTCCACCGCTAATTGCTTTAACTTACATATGCATATGCGTGACGTATGAAAATAAGCAAGATTTGTTACATATTTATAGTGTTTGCAATTAACTAGCGACATTGAACACATAGGCATAATAAAGCAATTCTTATGCGTCGTAATAATTTCTTGGGATGTTGTATTTTTTCATGTGTGTGTTGTCAATGTGGGTATGACGTCACCAAGGCCAAATCCATAGAGGTATGTGTTATGTAATAGAACAGGTTGGGTAGGAAAGGGCAGTGTTCCGTAAACTTTGTGTACAATTTTAGTTAAATAAGGATCTTAGTTAACTAGGGAAAGTTAAATTTTTAAAGGTACACCACAAACAAAACACTTTATGTAATTATTATTCCACATTTTTTTATTAAGTTTCAAAACAATGTAACAAAATATTTAGCCAATTATTTTTCTTACCCTTATTTATTACTTAACATAAATTTATAAGGCAATCTTATTTTCCGATACACACTATTAACGAACAAGGTATACCACGGTGTAAGGTATGTCACGGTACATACTGCGGAATACTGGAAAAGGTATAACGTCACAAATCTCTCGCAAGAAATCGATATAAGACACTTAAAAATAAGTTCAGGGTGTGAAAATAAACTAGAAGTTGATTATCTGACAGTAAAATAAGGAAATTATGTTATTAATTAAAATAACATAACCTCCAATTTAATAAGCTAACAACAATCTTTCCTGAAAATAAAGAAATTACAGTTAGTCTATCAAAAACACCTCTCGATTCAATATAATCATTTCTATTGGCCCAAATTTAATTGATTTTGATTTTAATTCCTAACAGTGTATCATACAATATTACATAGATTGCAAATTATATTTTTATTTTATTTTTTATTTTCAACACATTTATTTTGTAGGAGCGGTGAAACAAAATTAAATCTCAGCTGTCCCAAAGATTTTTTTTATTGAAGATACAGTAAGCAGTTCATATGTTACATATATAATGTTATGTTGAATTATACAATGCTATAGATAGTTCTTAGCTGAAAAGCGATACGACACGCTCTAGCTGCCGTGACTTCTGCCGTGGACACGTTCATAAACACTATTCCGCATTTATTTAATGCACGACTAATAAATCGAATGAAGTTACATTCATTTAGATGTCATTTACATGTCGTCAGTCGGAATTGTAATTTGATGTGTATTTGTACATTTTACAAGGAAATATCAGTTTTTTCGTGAAAAACTAAAAATCGTGAGTAATCATATTACACAAGTCTTTACATTGAAATTGTCGAACAGGCAACTTCGATCCTAAATATCTCCTCTTTTTTCCTTTTCTCCTTTTGGTATTGGAAAAGGGTGATTAATTTTCTTCCTTCTGTTTTTCTTTGCGTCACTCGGTTTACAAAATGGAAAACTTTAAACTTTGCATTATTTACGAGTATAACCGTAACATCAGTGCTGAAAAAACGACTCGAGGGAGTAATTTAAAAACGCCGTACGTTATTTATTTCAATGTTTTCGTTATGGAAATTTCTTACAGACCGCTCATTTCATATGCCATCATCATCATTTCAGTCGTAGGATGTCCACCGCTGGACATAGGTCTCCCATTCGGAAATCCATGCATACCTATCGAAAGCGACCTGCATCCAGCATCTTCCGGCGATTTTTATAAGGTCGTTTGGTCCACCTTATGGGTGGACGTTCTATGCTGCACTTGCTATTCCGTGGTATCCACTTTTAACACTTTTCGGGCTTATCGGCCATCAATGTGGTCTCGATCAATAATTATTATAATTTATTACTAGCGACTCGCCGCACCTAGCAGGCATCGGCTTTATGTACCTGTGAAATTGTTTACGATTTATGAATTATATATTTTACCTTTTCATCTAAATGCTGTTCACACTTAAAGTATTTTCGAGCCACGATGATGCCTACGTAGGTGAAGTAATTGGGTCGGCTCTCGTTGAATACCAGCTTGAATAGTATTTGTACTGCTTCGCTGAGTGAAGATACCGGAAGCCCGCCAAGTAATTCCTCTTAAGCTTAAGCTACGTCCACCGATAACACAACCAAAGGATTAAGGCGCGGTTGTCCATGGGTTGCGGTGATCTCTCACGTCTGCTTAGTTGTCTGCGATGTAATATGAAAGAAATCCATCACTTTCAAACCTCCTTACTCCCTTTCTGTCGCAAGATTGTTCGCTGACGTGTGTGCTACCTACAAGTGTTCATACAAAATTTCGGCTTCGTACGTCAAATAGTTTTCGAAATTTCGTGTTTAATTAATTAGTGTAAAGTGAAATCACTTTTTGCACTCTAACAATTTAAAGTATTTTAACTCTAGTTTGAATATATATAATAACTTTGTTGCTTATGTGATGTTCATAAGGCAGGCATTTGAAAATTGAAATGATCTTATCTTGAATCAATAGTTTCTAATAACCTTCGAGAATTATAGCGTAACAATGTCGATATTTTTTAAATGAAAATCAGGAGATCGCAAGAGAACTCACCTGCCCTTGCTTTTTTATTTGTAATTGTAAAGCGGACAACGGAGCAGGTGGGTCTCTTACATGCTAAAAGAACGCCGCCGCCTATAAGCTACCAGGCCACAATCCGCGCATTGATTGTGTTGCCAGATTTTTACGTCTCTTAAGCTGCATAAGGCACCGTTTTGAGTACAACTCTTATTTCACGCTGAATATTCTGTGCGCCAGTGGTGTCACAATGATGAGCCAATTAGTGGCACTGTGTAAAATAAAGACGCTCTCTTGTGGAACGACAAACATCGATGTGATACGGATAAAAATAGTGATTGGTATATCTAATGGCCATGTTAGCGTACTTATTATATTCCGGCGTTCGAAAGAACCGGCATTACAATTGAGGAGTTATCCCGTTGTATATACTAGTCATAAATTGGCAGTGGCACAGCGCATAAATAAATGTCGTTAACCTGACGTGGTCACGCATAGAAACCCACATAATTACACATAAAGCAAGACTAAAAGCAGCCAGAGGCTGTTATGTTGTGGATCGCGTAATCGGGCTCGGCAAGGCCCCGACGCTCGCTGCGCCGCGTTTATTCATGTATGTAGGCGACGTTACCGTTAGTGTTATGTGGGTGCGCGTGCTTTTAACGAGTGACTATCTCCGGCGCTGTTCTCACGACGAGTAGGAAGCAATAAGCGTACACCCTAACTGCACACACCATTACCGATTGTAGCCGCGCAAATATGCGATACGATCTTGTCGGATGGAGGCTGGCGCGGCGCTGCCTCGTAAAGCCTTATCGAACTCGTACCAATGCTCTCGCAACGGATTGATTCAGCACGGAGCGGCCGTTTCTCCACGGTTTTACACGAAACTTGAAAGTGATGACTTATCTATCGTAATTGGAGATGGGCTTGTTCTCTCGCTTTGCGGTGCATGCCGGCACAAAGACGCGCCGCGTCACAAGAGGTGAACGAACGCATGACAATGTCGTGCTGTAACTTGGGAGTTGCTCCGATTTGCGGATCGTGTGAAAATTTGCATTGTACTTATTGTTAGCACTGCTCTGAGATTTTTAAAAGATAAACAAAGTTCAGCCACGTCGAGTCATTTGGTGGCTGCGAGTGTCACGTACGTGCCGCTCGCGTTACATAGTCGGCGAGTGTTATGAAATGTGATTGTCCGCCTGAATGCACGCACACGTCGGACGGGCAAAGAAAAACGCTCGAAGGAAAGTGTTTGCAGTGTAAATCTGGCGTAATTCGCTAATTCGCGTACATCCGTACATAATTAACGGATGTTCACTTGACTATTCATTGCTGGCAATTAATTCCCGCGGGCGACGCGCGCGGCGAGATCGACCTCGTGGGAAATTAAACCGCTCGCTCGGCCCGTCTTGCGCCGCCTCCGCCGCCCTCCCGCCGCTTGCACACACATGCAACACTTTCTCCGGAGCATTTTCACATTTTTCTCTCGGCGCACTCTGAAATAGCGAACGGGAACGTGTAATTTGCGAACCACAGAGATACGCTTATGAGCAAAAGCCATTGTCTAGGACTAATCGCCGTTGTTTTCCCTTTTGTTGTTCTCCGCGTAGCGCACGTAGCGCTTTATTAAATAATGTAGAGGCTATTGAAATTAGTCTGCCCCGCTGCGAGCCGTGTGCGGCTCATCAAATATGGAGCTGTAATCAGCATGGTGTTGGGCGGCCGCAAAGTCCTTTACGCTCTGCTATCAAACAAACTACGTGGCAGCTCACGTTGTTTAATGAACCCTCCCGCTCGCCCGCTCCGCATTAGTTTACCTCGATTTCTTATTGCGAGCGATGAATGCTATTGAGTTTCGCCAGCGATGATAATTATCGTAAGCGTTACCAAGAAGAACGTTTTCTTTTCTTTGGCGGAAGAAGCGAACGGCATAATGTTGCAATCGGAGTTGTGCCGTGAATCGGACCAGAATCGCTCGGCCGCGCCCGATTGCACCGCTGCGCTTGGCTGCGCGCGGAGAAATTGAAGCAGCCGTACCTGTAACGCGGCGCCGTAATGGCTTGCGTAAACTTTTCGCGGCTTATTGTCTGTCAGTTTTTGTCGAACTTTGCCAACTTATCTTATCTTACCCCCTTACACAATCTACCTATACGATTGAGCAAAAAGGTAACATGCCGGTGGATGTAGAGCGAATAAGACGCTGTTCGTGCGAAGGGTCTAATTTATGTAGTAAATAGAACTGTTCTTGATATTGTGTAAAAAAGAGAATAATTAGCCATTATGAGAACGACAACAATAAAATTTCACGCTAATGGATACGACGCCGGCTTCGCACAGCGATGTTTGCTCAAAGAAAATCTCACTAAGCCCGAGGGCGCTCAGCTTAAGCTGTCCGCGTCGTCCGGAGCGCGGTTATGAGATTACTCTCGCTTTGACGAACCGGCGCGGCTGCACGCCCGCGCTGCATTTTAAAGGTTCACTACACTCGCACTCCTAATTTCCCATTTAGCGCGCTTTTCATTTGCTGCCACTCTCGCCGCGCAGGGTTGTTGTACGCGCTTCCCTGACACGCAACACGCGGAGTCGATCACTCAAGTGCTAATTGATACGGCGTTGTCGTTGGCTGAGTAATGGCGCGTCGGCCGTGTGCCAGTGCTTTGGACGAAGCGAGAGCATTGCAAATTGCAGGCGGCAGCCGCGGTGCCACCGGAGATGGCGCGTTACGGCCCGCCGCGCCCCATCCCGCTAACGAACGCTTATTAAACTTGAACGACGCTCGCGCTGATCACTTCACCTTCTTGTTCGAGCTCTCGAAACTTAGATTAATCGTTCGCCCACCGTCGGTTGCCGTGCTATTTATTTTTATTATTGAAAGCAATTTCCTCTGAACCGATAAAGTTTACAATGATTGATGTATTTGTTATTATAACATTAATTAGTTGACCCTCACTTTCCCACATTAGGAATCGGTATTATTCAATTGTTATGTTGGACTGATACGCCAATTCATTTTAAATTTACGTACACCATATAATGACAGAATGTAACAGAATTAGCTCAACCCTTTGCAGTTACGTTCAGGGATGTGTAATTTTCTCTAAAGTGAAATTGAATAGGCGAGTTATTATTTAATATCAGCCGGGCGCTGGTAGCACATTATAGACCCAGTAAGTGAAACGTTGCGAAATATGGCTTGATTAAATTGCACCGCAACTACTTGGCGACAATGATGGACGAGCTCTTCGTTACAAGGTGTTTTCTTAATGTGCGCCGCAATAGCGTGGCCTATATATTCGGTTTATGTTCCACGTGAAGCCTTTGCGGGCCGATTCTCAACGCAGCTTTCATATATCCATAGTTTTTGTCCAATGTTCAATTTGGTCGTGTCATTTTTGTAATAGAAAGCCGCGCAACGAAGCCGATCCGTTCGTCTTGGAATTATGTTGTTCAGACAGACAGCGCTATAAAACTGTTCTTTTATAACAGATGTCGTAAATAGAGAGATTAAAACAATAGTCGATTTGTAAATTATCTATCTTTACGATATGAAATTGTTTTTTTATTTTCAATTAACCTAAATAACTAAATCACCGTCTAACACAGCGCGAAGCAAGTATGCGAAGACACAAAGGAAGTGGTCGAAATGTTCCGCGAAACGGTCACGCGAGCGGCGGTCCGGTGCGCTCGGCGCTTTGGCCGGAAGAGCTCTCTTTCGAGAATTTTATTATCCGCTACGTGAACTGGAATCGTCAGTGGTAAATGCTTAATACGCATGGCTCTCTGCGCTTGTACAATATTTTATTGTATCGCCATTGCAACTTTACATATACTCGCGCGATATGAACAAGTTGGAACCGTGTTGATTGATGCCATTAATAAAATGAATGAGCCTTCCTACCTTCTAGTGTCTAAAGTGAGTTTGAAATTGGTACCCCAACAAGCTATAACTTTGTCACTTGTTACCCTAGTCAGCAGTTAAACAATGCTGTGACAAAAGTGGGCCCAATAACTCAATATCAAGCGAATCGGTTGATATTCGATGCTGAAACAATTTAGAAACCGCGACGATTTGAAGATTACGCAATCGATAACCATGCCGTGTGTCGCTGCTATCTGGTGGGTATTTCGATATGGTTTTGTGAGAAATGACTACGAGTGGTTGTGGTCAGAGCGATGATTAAACTTGAAACCAATCCATAAGATTGTTCCCTAATGCAGTTGAAAACTGTGTATATGGCTGACATGTTAATTTTTGCAATTATATGTGTAGTATAATTGGACTGGAAACAGTTTTGCGATATTATGTACCTCTGCTTCTAACTTAATGTTATATAGCCTATTAGAGATGGAACATAATATAATTCAGACAAATTTTGAGATGAGCTTGTACTACGACGAAGGAAGTTTCCACGTAATCATAATTAGTATACCCATAGTGTGTTCTCCATATATGCATTCGCGACTAACTGAAACATCAGTTAGAGTCAGGTATATAATTGTGATGCGTATGTGTGCGTTGCGGGCTCACGACAGATTTCGCCAAAGGATTTGTCTCGTCCTGCCCTTTGTGACCTCGGCTTGCCAGTGTCACCATCGACAAATTTCGGCTTAAAAGATCCCGAGATTATAACGCTGAAGCCCTTTTGAAATGCGGCCCGTGTCGGCATTAGGTACTAGCGCAATTTATAATAGATGCCGTAAACTTGTCAAACATGCGTAACTTTATAATAATCGCTTGATTTATCAACAAAAAACCGAAAACGTATTGTTTGCCTAATATGGGGTGGTAGACGTTTTAGGAAAACTATCCCATTCTTCTCGGCCATTGTGTAGTTGGAAAACCTTTGATTGTTAACACAATCTGGGACAATGTTTACAATGGGGCACGTGAAAATGTGAAACGTTTAGCTTTTACGTGTCAAATTAAGTGGAGAGCTTGAACAATAGCGTCAAGGGTACACAACAAAGTTAACGAACTACAATTCGACGTGTGTTTCTATGTAGGTGTGGCGCGGTGTTTGATATGCGGCGTGGGTCGTTAACAATTAATTTGGTGAACATTCTTTAGCGCACAGAGTTCATTGCTTGGCCATTGCATTATTATCTAACGCCGGCGACAACGGGCGATTGAGGGGTAGGGCAGGGCGAAGAGGGCTAGAAGCTCTGTGTCTGTTTCTGTTTGTAGCGTTGTAGCTCCTAAACCAAGGAATCTATTTTGATGTAGCTTGTCTCGCTCCAAAGCTCGCGTAGTTCGAGAAGGACTTTATAAATTCATTGCTTCAATTTCAATTCTTTTTCATTCAATATTGGTTCCTCGGTATAAGTCAGAGATATTTTACTCCTATGTTCTCTGAAATAGTAGTAGACATTTAGGCTGACTTTTAAAGTTCAGTTCTTATGATATTTCATGGAAGGGTGACTTTGAATATACCAAAAATAATTGGCATAGTGAATATACTGTTTGATGCTCGAGTAGTTTCTCCTTACAATTATTAAAGGTGAATGTTTTATACCAAGGATGTACCTCTTTTTTATTAAATATTTTAACAACAAATAATGATATAAAAACGGTCGTTTTCTCCTAGATGTTAATATTATTAGTTTTGTAAGCCTACAAGCATATGGTTGTATGCTTTAACGACACCAGACGGATATTCCCAAAGTCTGAGGGCGAAGCTGAAGCGGTAAGTCTGTTGCGGCTTCAGATGCACACTGGCTAATTAGCTCGCCGTTTGTATCAGCCCGGGAAACTGGTCAAAGGATTTAGCTAGCTAATGACTTGTTCCCAAATGGTTGTATACGCCGTTTTACCTTACACCGTGCCGCGCGTGCAATGTGTTTTAGTAGCCAAATTGAGCAGCCCGTGTTGTCGATTGCCAAATGCAAGATGAAGTTAAGTAACCAGTTTCCAGAAATTTTATTTTTGTGACATATCAGCAAGTGAAGTACTTTAATGGCCTTTGATTTAAAAAAATATTAAAATAAAGAAAATTGTAGGAGAGAGGTCGTATCGCTGAGTTAGCTATTATATACACATATATTACAGAGCGTCTTTGGGGGAGGCCTATGTCCAGCAGTGGACTTAAATGGGCTGATGATGATATGATATGATATTACAGGTATATTCTTGAACTGTACTGTCGCTTGGTATTTGAACGTTGATATGCTTTTAATTTAATTTACAAAGTATGCGTAATGTATTTAACCCCACTGACTATCTGGGCGTGTTTATGAACCGTGCTGTGGCTTAAGTTCTATGTGCTGCTATGGATAATACTCTTGGACTTTGAAACGTGTAAGAGGATCAGGCTTGGGGCGGCGGGGAAAGTGGTCGCGGAAGACAATTTGCGAGTGCGAGGTGCATCGAATGAGCTATCCAGCGAAGTTCGCGAGCGCGACGTGATCGCGTGCGAGCGCGCCGGGGCCTGGCCGGCCGCCCCGTCCCGACCGACCCCGGATGGCTCGTCACGCCGCGCTAATGGCCGCCAGGCACGCTACACTCGACTTGCGATGATGCCACCGCCTGGCTTCTTATCGCTTACATAATGCCTGATAATTATCGATACGCTTACAAGTAACGTATCCCCACGCACTTGTACTTTGCTGTCGAATATTCTCATGTTTGTTTTGTCCTTGGACATGGACAGTGCCAGTAATGACACGTTCTCGTCTCCTCGTGACTAATGCTCTCTTTAGTTGGAGAAATTGTCTGTTTCGATTGTTAAAAAGGGGCTACATGTTATCGTGTCATGTGGTTTTCTATTCGGTGTAAGGTTTCGGTGATAACAGACGCCCATACACTTTGTAACAAAATATAACGAGGGCGTAGCCCGCGTGGCAGATGGTCGTGGCTCTGATTAAAGTTAATTAACTGAAGCCATTTACAGGCGATGGGGACGGGCGTGGCCCACTGCCGTGCTCGGTGCGCCGTCGCACCCCTATGCGTGGCCACTGTCCGCGGCCGACGCTGCGTTATAAAGTAGATTAGCTGGTAATTCGATTCTTATAACTCCTTAATTGAATTTACATGAATAAATCGCATCGGAATGCAACTGAGCCTAGCGAGTGAGCTCGTCGCGGCGCAGCGCTACGACACGCGTTGTGCCGCAGTCGGCGAAATTAATCGCGCACCCGCACGCAGCTGGCTGCGCCCGTCGCCCTCGAACCCTTTTATCGCCGCCTAAAACACGCCGCTTCGCTAATTTGTGTGCTTTGACGTGGCCAAACTAATGAATCGCCTCGGGCCTGACCCGTGTCCGCGACCCGCCGGAGAATTACACGCCGATCCCTGCCTTTGTCGAGACGCAAATAAATCGTAAACGGCCGATAAAACTAAACCTAATTTGAAGGAAACCATTTCGCAATCACCTACGCCGAAAGTTTTTGCGCAATTGATATGAAATGCTCTAGCATCGTTGAAAAGCATGACTGTGTGGAGGTATGGTCGCGCGAAGAACATCCGGAGCGCACTAATTTAGCTTGAGTGAATCAGACGCGTCCAGGTGAGTGCGCATTCCGCGCGCTCGCAACTACCTGCGCGCTCAAAATATCTCCGCGCGTGCGCTCATCGCCACATAACACTCGGTGGACGTGGACTGTTTATTTTTGTCGAATTTGCGTTATACACTAGTTCCTTGAGTTAAATTGCCTCTCAACTCATGTATTTTTATATCTACACGTTTGTGTATTCTACTTATATTGATGCTCTTTCAGTACCGATGTGTGTGTAGGTATGTAGGCGCTGACTGAAGGACCTGACCAAAACGCGAACGGTCGGCAAGTGAGTGCGAGCTACTTATCACTACGTAAACGGTTTTGTTCTTTTGGTTCACCACTTAATTAGGTACAGCTCGTAAAACTGTCTTCCTCATCCAATATTTACCGAGTTTGCCCTTTTTATTATCCGATTACATGAGCCGTGCGCTCTGTAAAGCGTTTCGTTTGGCGAGGGGAAGCCGTTTCATTTGTTTCTCCACAAATTGCCGCAGACAATCTTAGAGCTGCTCCGCACCGCCCAGGGCGCAATTCGAGCGTGTTATTCGCCACAATACAACATCACATAATTAGCGGGCTCTCCACATTGCTCATCGCACGTGTCGTCCCGATAATTAATGTGTGGACCGATATCATTACGCGACGCGCACTGCTTATCAGCGCTGTCCTCTGGGTGAAATTTGTCGCGCCGCGTATTTACTTTGATGTTATAATTTGTTTCGCACTAAATGTAAAGGTGTATCAGACGCGCGACGCGTGTACTATAGTGCCTGCTTGGTGTATCGAGAATAGCGGCGCGAGGAGAGATGTCGGGATAACGCGGCGTCGCAATTAGCAGGCCACTCGACGCGCCGCCCGCAGACCAAAGCACGACCGGCACTCGCGTGTCGCCACGCAAATTAAAACGCGCCACTCGAGCCGATCACACTCCAACAGATTTGCCCCATCGGCTGAATCGCTGACGCACGAGCGCTAAGCGTCGCCTGCCGTGGCTAGATTCACAAGCATGTGTCGCTTTTGTATTTTGTTTGAAATGTAATTTATTATTCCGACTTGAATCCGAGAGGTCAAAATTTCCATAACTTGTCCGCGTTTATGGGTGTGCGGCCCACTTTGAGAGATGGACGGTTTCTGTTCATTCGTACAATTGATAGTATATCGTAGGTATATCTAAAACGCCTGCAGCACACCCGCGGTCAAGCAGCAGCTGGGGTATCAATTTTAGGTGAAACTTCCGCTCGTTTGCCTGCATTATCATACAAAATGACAACTCAATCGATCTTTGCTTATCTGCTGAACGTTAAAAATTACACTAATAAAACCAAATGAATGATTCTAAGACTATATCTACTGATTGATGAATCGTAAGCCTGTCATTGACGGTATTACGCTTTAAAAATAAAATACAAACATTATTAATTTGTAATAACCGTACTTTATGTAATATTAATAGAAATTTGCTGCTGTGTTGAAACTACGCAAATGAACACAAAAATGCTACTATTGTTTACATGAAATAGCAGCGGAAGCATTATTCTAAAAACTTTGCTCAAAGGTCCGGTTTTTATATGTTTTTTCCATTTCTGTAATCTATTTAATGGGGATCAGTTACCAACACGATGTTAACACGGGTAGTATAATATACTGTACCAATATTTATTACATAATACACACGTGCAAATGTTTGTTTGTCACTCGGTGTACCGCTTCCTTCACAACGTTTGTATGAGTCCGGTTTGGCGAAGTGGAAGGTGCACTCCCGCGGGAGATCCGTGCCTCCTTGTAATTGGGCCCGAGCGAGGCCCGCGCAAGCTGGCAGCGCCCGCTGAGCCGAGTAAATCATGCCGTTACTCTCCATTATCTCGTAATGCCAAATTGGCCGGCGAGCGTGGCGCGGCCTCCCCCAAGCCCTGCCTGGCTTTGGCGGACTATTCTTTTCGTGTGGCATTCACGGCTCGCACAACAAATGAGTGCGCCGTATGAATATAGATAAACACTATCTTTAGACTGGCTTTGAAAGAATGTACTCGCTGACTTTGTACAGAATCAAACGTGCCGCATTTGAAAGAGCTTAATAATATGTAAATGGAGCTATATAAAATATTGTGTGGAGTGTAACATCACTCGTCACGACAAGGGCGTCTATTTAGTGAAGACATGCGAACTTTTTAAACAAACTTTATTTTGTTTTATTTGCTCCATAAAAGAGAAAGAAGGTGCGCGATAAAAGTATCGCGTGACTCGCTCGAGAAATGGAGCTTCGGCGAATGCCTTGATTAGGCGGGCGTTGTGGAGTCGCGGCGAAAACGGGCTCTTGCCGAATTTGTGCCCGCCGCGGACACTCGACGCTCGTGAAGATGGCTGAGCACATCGGTGCACGCTGTGGTACCAACGTCTCGCTGGCACTGTGATCGTCCCCGTATCGGCTATGACGCAACCGTAGGCAGTGCCGACGTAGGGGCTTGTAGATCGCGAAGTTGATTGCATGTTATCAGATAGGGCACGGGTTCTTCGCTAGCGTTTAATACCGGCGTCGGACGAGGCACGCGATGCTCGACAGGAGATCGGGCGTGGTAATTACGGAGGGCCGTGTGCTGCGGCGACGTCGCCGGCCGGCAGCGCGGCCCGCAATTACCCAACACACCTAATGCTTGTCTGTTTGCTGCCGTAAGGCTCCCCGCTACGGCTGCGCCCCGACGCGACGTGTGCTTAATTTATTTGCCGTCATGCTAACCCAACTGAAGCAACCGACTAAGGTTCTCTCTTTGTGCACATTTACATTATTTAATTCACCAACATAATACGACGCGGTGTTTCTTTCACTTGTACTTCAATTATAGAACAGCGCAACAAAGCTTTTCGTTTTGCCAGTTGGAAATGATATTTAATTTATGCGCATAATAATAATTAAAGGTGGTAGCGGGGTGAAAATCAAAAAATATGACGAGAAAGTCGTTTCTTTTGTCCATTAGTTGGAGTGTTGACGTTGCGACACGAAATTGGACAAGCGCTGTTAAATGGTTCGGCGGTGAAGGGCACTGCGACGCGAAGCCCCTTAATTTGATTGGGGCCGGGGATGGACCGAGATCCGCCAAGAAGCGCGCCTCGGCCGGCTCGCACTAATTGCCTCTCGCACTGAACGAAACAATGATAAAACTCGGAACCGCCGCGCTCGGTGGCGGCCTTTAACCTCCGCTTTTTATTTAAAATTCGTCCGCCTGCCGCCCAGATTGTAATTCAGCCCGGCTAGTCCGCCTGACGCTGTGCAAACGAAGTAAAACTTAATACTGTCGCTATTTTAATTACTATTAGTCTAACTTCTTATATTTCAGTGATTCTTTACAGATGTTCTATTGTAATATACAATACAGCCCTCTGAATGCATACACGTTCCGAAACCGAAGTGTAGCGTTGTCATCAGAAATGGATGTCATAATACGGTTGGGCGCAGCGTTGGCCGCACTCGGGCCTCGCGACTAATTGATTGTGACGTGTGATGGACGTGCAGCAAGTGTACGTTGCTTGCACCGGGAACACGATCTCTCTCTATATATATAAAGGCCGTCATTACGCAGTCAGTGGATTTATTTTTCACGTGCGTTACGCGCAAAGATTAAAAATGTAGAGGTTAAAGAGGTAAATTTGTAACGCGTCGTCCCCTCGCTTGCCCCGTGGACGTCCGCACCATAGCCGATACGTTGTGGACATTACTAACTAAATAAACCCACCTTTGCAACCTCTGCAAACCAACGCCGCGCCGAAAGTTTTAAGGTCCGCCTAATAACTCGAGCAAGCCGAGGGTCGGCTTTTGTTTGCCTTCTTGTTTCGCTAAAGTGATTTGATGATTTTGACTTGTTCAACTTTAATTCGCAACCCTTCGATTGCGCTTCTGCCTCGCTGGCTCTGCTTAACTATGACTTTTCCGCGTAAACTCGGAATATCGCGACATTATTATTGCTTACTTGGTTTATAACACTCAGCCTAGTTTTTCCTTAAGATAGCAAAATGACTACACTAGTGAAACTAAAAAGGTTTCTCTAGACTCTTGGAGAAAGCCACTCGGTCACTCTCGGAGACAGTACTCGAACGAACAGCTCGTGCGTCTTACAACGTTTAAGTATTAATGTTTGGCTCGCAAAGTGAGCGCATAAAATTTGTGACTGTTTCTCCAATTATTATGTCAGTATGCGTTCGTCTCAATTCTTTATGTACGAATGTACGAAGGCGGTCGTTTCTCAGCCGGCACGACACATCAAATTGCCATAACGGCGCGTATGAGAGGCCGCCGCTATTGCCGCTAAGTAATATTGATTGAAGTGTCGCTGCGAGGCAGGACACGCGGCCGACGTGTTTTTATTGCAGCAACACGTCGACTGTGGCACGACGTGTCGTCCTCCCGCGGGACCCGAGCCGCACTTTCGGATGGAGATATTTATGGCCGCCCCAGAAGACGCCGCTGCCTAATGCCACATTTTATGGTGGCCCTTATTACGGTCCTCCTTTGGACTTCCCTATATTGCCAATCGCGCCGCGCCCGCACTCCTACTTTATAATATTAATCCCAGTATTGGCGTTGGTATTTCGCACGAATCCCGCCGACGGTCACCGGTGGCCCACAAAACCGCCACGTGAAAGATACTCTCTGCGGCGATCGTAAATTGGCAGATCCCAGGGGAGAACCGGAAGGCCGCCGTCTGTTCGTGCCGCAGACACTAATCGCTCCGCCCGGCGCTTCCTTGCGCCCGCCACTGCGGCAGGCCCGTGCAGCCCGCCTAATGGCCGCCGAAAGCCCTTTGTTATTTCTCCACTCACTTACTGAGACACCGTCTTTACCTTGCGTATTGTTCTTTCGAATCGGCTGCTTTGTTGTGCATAAAATGCTTTGTCACCTAAATCTGTTGAGCTGCTCTCCTCTAAGCTAGCTTCATTGTATGCTAAATTGACGATTGCGCGCGGATTTGGATTCATTGTGTTTTGGTAACTCGTCGTGATTTGATAATTTTCACGCTTAAGAAATATCTAATGTACAAAAGCAATTACATTCGAAGATAGTTGGGAACGATACAAACTCTGGTCGCGAAGCCGTATGCAGCGACGCCTCCGCCATGCTCTGCCGCGTCTGGTGGCGTTGACCTCGAGATCATTTTACTGATCTTTGCTACCGATTGTTTCGTCGTTCGTGGTTTCGCTACGAGCCATACATGCTTTGATATTTTTTAAGCTAACAGAGCGTTACACTTAATTGCTCAAATCTGAATAATATGAAACGTTGCACATGGTAGCTCCGTCACGTGGCTACATGTATCTTGCCTTAAGAAAACGGACAAACTACTAGTTTTTTATTAGGAATCGTGACCCAAATTAACATAGTGTTTTGTTTGTTTTGACGACTGCATTGATAGGTTAGGTATGAAACTTATTTTAAAACGATAGCTTTTCGGACGCACCGAATGTTGGCTTGACTCATGGCTTCTCAAGGTTACGTGTTTGTATCGAATGCCTCGTTGGAAATAGACGAAACTAGTTTTCGGTTCAGCGTGTGAGCCTCTGGCGAAGGCAACTCGCCATTTCTACACATACTTATACGCGATTTGTACTTTTTCTAATCGTTATCTCGGGCTAGACACGTGTCACACTATCGAAATAATGACAGCGCCGCGCCTTCTTTGCTCTATGTCAATTTCCGCTAAGGGGCTACCCTTGAAGGCCGTGATGACTTTGGTCCCTCGTTACCGCTGACGCCTAGCCACTAACCAGACGCTAAAACACCCGACCTCTGTCGCTAATGATGTACCGTTTATTTACGCGTAGGTAGGTGGTACACACATGACATGCCTACTCAGAAACAAGAACAAATTCCTTGCCGTGGATGCGGCAGCTATGTAATTCACATTTCTCTATTGTTGCCTAGTATATGCATATGAAGTAAATAGACTTTTTATTTTACGCCACCATTCATCCAGATTCATTGTTCTTTGAAATTGCTCGGCGCTGGTAGCGCTGCGGGTCGGTGTTTTGTGTCTGCTGTTATTGTTGCTAACGGGTCTTGCCAATCGAGAAGGATTTTTCAATATTCGGATACTTACAATAGCCACTTAGCTCTTTAGCCGCTCGCCCCGGCACCGCAACACTTCCTATCGATCGTCGCCGCTTTAGTTCTTTTATTAGGCGCTCGCGGTCGGACGGGCAATATCATCCGAATCGGCAAATAGACAGCCGATAAAAGGCCGCTCTGCTTAGCTGTAGCTGTTGACGCGGCGCGGCGGCGGTAAAAGCTTTTGCGAGTCCCACGCGGCGCGGCTACGCTCGTCTCATTCCGTTATTTACTTTTAATTTGGCAGCGAGCGGGATGATGTGCCCGCTGTTGGCCGTGCCGTATGAATAATTGACGCAGCAATGCTGTGCGTCAGGCCGCCGAGGCTCCCGGCTCCTTCAGTACCATTAGAGTACCTACTGAGGCTGCGAAAGTCGATGCCTTCAACGATAATTTTTTGACGGAAACTAATTAAAATACAATGATAATGCGATGCAGATTTTTTACCGGTTACTGATTCTGTAATGACGCTCGCTTATTTTGTATATTCCATAAAAATTAAACGTTTCATAACTAGCAAAAACTGGATTACTACATTAATGCTGCCATTTAAATATTTTATTTAGGCGTGCTTGATTTGCATAGAGATTAATTATTCTATGTGACACGTTTAAAAGAAAAACAATTAGATTGGTTGTCGGGTGTGGCAGGCGGCGTTCGCACTCCGCGCCACCGTCGCGTGCTCGGACACATTACCGCTGACTTGTAGGGTCGGCTTATTGTCTTGCCTCTTTGTATCTATCAATAGATGCTAGAAGGAATTAATATTTACCTCTTTGCTCGTCGTTGGGCTCGGAATAGGGGAATGGCTCTGTTTTAAAGAACCGATGCTTTCCGTTTTCACTGCGCTGATAGCAATTTAATGTTGTAGGCCTGAATGTGCCCGCTGACCCCAAAATATATCCGAAATTGTCATTGTAGTTTTGACAGGGCTTTTCATAAGTTTCATTGTTCTTATACTTCCCTCCAGAGGGCATTCTTACAAATTGGATAAAACTTACGCGTTCGTGGTACTTATTTATTTGCTTTATTTTCATTGTTGTCTGCGATCATTCTCGTTTACAATTACATATTGAGCGTACAATCTCACCGGAACTTCGAGCTCGACTCTTCAGCGAAGTTCTCTAATTGTTTAAAAGTTGTTTAGCGTCGGAACATTTGATTTATTCAACAAGGCGGGGTAAAATTCATAAAATTGTTTACGTAACAAATGTATCAGCCAAGTTTGTGTGTACTATACAAAATAGCTTCACTTTGATTTGTATTTAGTTCGTATCTTGTGGATCAAGCAATAGCAGAGCTCACCATGAATTAGGGCTTACGGGAGAACCGTATTGACCGTGAAAGAATATTTGCATCGTGATATAATGATGATGAGTGTGACCGGATTTGGAAAAAGCAGTTTATTATAAATGGTGAGTTGTTCAGCGCGTGAAAGTGGGGCGCGCGCGGTGGCGGCTTGTAGATGCAGGTCGACCGCTGCAGCAACGGTGTTTGTTGAGGAGGTGGTGGGCGGCGCGCGGGACGCGGGCGGCGCGCTCACCTGCGGCCGCCGCGGCAGTTCCGCGAGCGTAGCCGACCGCGGTCCACGTGCGGCTCGTCAGACATGAGGCTTGCAGTTCGCGCTTTCGAACCCCGAGACGCGCCCCGGCCAGTGTTTGTGCTTTGACTGTGAGTGTGGGCATCGGGACGAGATGGTGGTGCTCGAGGGCGGCGGGGCCCTGCTGGAGCCGGCGCTGGCGCTTGACGGCGCCGCCGCGGCCTGCCTCGAGCGTGCCTATGCCCAGGCGGACGTGTCGCTCAAGCTGCTGCCCAAGCGGTACATAAACCTGCACCAGTGGCTGTCGCCCGTGACCACTTCGCTCACGGCGGCCGCCGCTGGCAAGGACCTCAAGCTGCAAATCGTAAGTGGCATTCAGTCGCCCACGCGTCGTCAACAAACAGTCTTCCCGGGTGCGGGTGCTTCTAAGCAAGCATTTGCCTTACCTTACGTGTCTTGCACATTGACGATGAAAACGCTTAATCGAACGAGTTTTGGAAACATTCTTGTGTTGACTATTCGGTTCCCATTTGTCTTAATCGAGCTTGTTTCGTTCGCTATAATTATTGTTGCTTGGACAGACGTCGCCGCATCCGATACATCTCGCTTCTGTTCATTCATATAGTTTATTAACTGTGATTAGACCACTAGTGTGACGAATGATTAAAACAAGCGATTGTAGCTTAGCTATGTGAGTAAAAATCATTTTTTGTTGTTTATACATTTATTACTTCGGCGATTATGTAAAATGATTGGAACAAAAACAGTTTATTCGTGACGCTTGTTAGGCTGCATAAAATGAGTAGCTGACTTCAAGGAAGTTTGAATTGTACACGTTTCTTCAACAAGTGAGCATTAAAAGAAATATCATTAAATAAATTGAAATCTTGTGTACAAAAAGTGATGTCGTGCGTATCTGCTGTAAAGTAGAAAAATTCTTAAACGGCACTGACACTGCCGAATGATATGTAGATACAAGAGATCGTTAACACGGAGTAAAAAATTAAACGCGGCTGAGTTTCTAAGAGGTTCATGTATGGTTTTGTGGTTCTAACGATATAAAAATGTTTGACTTTAACTGTAAATTTTTAGTAAGTTTACCGTTAAAACCAAACCGAAAAATAATACGATGAAAACAAGTTTTTACACCTGAATAGATTATATAAGCCAATTAAAATTGGTTTGGCTGACATGAGGATGAAATATGAAGAGTACAAACATTAAGTTCTTGAACCTACTGTAGAAAAGACGTTTTATCGGGTCCTTAAAATAGCAGTGGTTTAACCATACAAGCACAACTTTCACATTGGAGTGAGTTATCTATTAAACAGATATTCCATAGCAGATATCGGATGTATATGTCGAGTGATTCTTATTCGTTTTTAGCACGGAGCAGGTATATAAGTGGCGAATAGAAGTAATTCGTAATCATATTCAATTTTATTGCCAATAAAATATGGTTTTGTATAAACATATTGCCCGCGGTAGTTAAAATCGTATTATAAAGCGATTCATATAATTTTTATACTTATGTTAATTAATATAGGTAACGGCTATTTTAAAAAGATATTCAGCCAGCTAACTTTAGGTACTAAGAAGGCTTTTTAATACTTTCTTTTATTATTCAGCATAAAGAATATCCTTCTAAAAACGTTACATAGCCTCACGAAAAGAGCGAATGAAATCACCTTAATTGTACGGACAAATATCAGTACATTAAATGCTAAAATCGCATTTTGTTTGATTGAATCGTCACTGACATAAGCGCAAACAAACATAGATTGTGTAGAATTTAAGTGGCGCGGTTGTCCATGGGCGGTGTTCTCTTACCAAATAGGAGGCCCACCTGCTTGGCCGCTGTACAATAAAATAAATAAATCATTTTGTATTTCATGAAATTTTATTAATAATTTAAAGAGTGTAATAAATTAAATTAATACATATGATATAATTATTCAATCTTTTTCTTCAATTTTAAAACCTAAATAACTCAATATTATATGTAAGGTTTTAGTCTGGGAATGATTTTAAATCGTAACTATTTTTATTATTTTGCAATAAAATAAGTTGATCATGTTTAAGGACAAAGACCCGGCCGCTAAAAAGGACCAACAATATTGATATTAATATGTGTTAAAAACCAAAAATTAAATTTCGGCTTAAACAAAATTAATATATATTTCCATAAGAAGTTTTAAATCCAAGAAAGTAAGTGAGGGAAACATTTGATATAGATGATATCTAGAAAGCCTTACAAACATTAACAGAGTCCGGCCGCAGTATCTCGCCGCCAGATCTTCCCGCATTCATGCCGTATTCCTGAAATATCCAAATGAAAAGATTGGGTTTCACAAACCAACTCACCTACGGCTTTTGAAAGTTCGCGCACGCTCTGAAACTTTCATTATAGAGATTGAGCTCGCCTTTTATAGTGCATTTTACACTAAATTACCATGAAATTTACTAAATTTTTACGAGAGTCCGCCTCAGCCAGGACTCACAAAGTACATTTTCAAATAATATTTTTAAACACAACGCAACTGGCTAGATTTTTAATCATTCTACATGCTTACTTATATTCGTCGTGTTTGCGCTGCGCAATTTTGCCGTTTTCCTTCCCTGGACTCGAATGCAGCCAATATCGTGACATAGTAATTGGTCGATTTCTTTGGTTTCTCGTTGCAACTGTCTCAGTCGTATAGTAATATTACTATGTGTGTATATACACATACTAAAAAGATATAGTCATCGTAACATGGTGACGTTTTCGCTCACGACTGAATAATGATGCTTATGATTATCAGGTGATCCGTATTAAAAACCGGAACGAATTAAATGTATGCAGTGCGCGTAGATTGGGTACTTGTCCGTTGCGATTGAAAAAACACTGTAAATTGTCGAGTCGCGGCGCGGTGGTCGGCTGTAGTACGGGGGTAGATTTACTGCGCGCTCTTTTGCTTGCGTCTTTTCACCTCTTGTTATATTTTGTTGGCGCCGAGTGCGGCTGTGAGAAATTGTAATGGGCCCCGGTTGCAGCGACGACGCGGCGCCATTGTTGCTTGACGTGCCCATTTCACTCTGCTCGAATTTATCAACTGGAGTAACTTAGATCAGGGCGTGATTTAAGCCTGTTTAATGTTTTGTGCCTGTTAAAACAAGTGTTTGTCGCATTGTCCGTGGCTAATTTACATGCAGCATGTGGCGTGTAATAGGAGTGGCGCTATTACAAGCTAAAGCAGCACAAAGACGAGGGCGCGGTGGAGCACACGAGCCGAGGAATACATTAGCCGGGCCGGCTGGGGCGTCTAGTGGAGCGCAGTAATATATTTCACTGGCGGTCATTTTAGACAATTAACCACATAAAATAAGCGAATTATGCATACGGTCGGCGACGGCGTATATCACGTCCAGTTGCGGGGCACGATACCCACACCCACCTGTTTATTCATTATTCAAAGAAATGTTTCGCTCTTCCACGCCGCGGCCCGGAAGCGCCGCCTCTGCCGCCCTGATTGATGCGGGGCTCTTGGTGCTTATCGCCGTTGCTTTCTTTCCTTATCGCTATTACTCGTTTATTTACTCCGTCGAGCCATATCGCACGTGAGATCGTTGGTGGGAGTGAAACGTTCAGCTGTTAACCTCTGCACGCTGTGTCCTAACCGTTATCAGTAATTTTACAAGCTTTTTGCTTTACATGTGTGTCAAATGTAGGTATATGTAATGCTGGTTCGGCTGTTTACTCTGGTGGTGGCATTGAAATAGCTATTCTCGACGGGTAATTTGATCTAAATAGAATGTTTACTAACAAAGAATTGCATTGTATTATTGAGTTTCATAAACAAAAACAAAAGAAGTAAACACGAAATGCTGCTGATATGTTCATGAAGAGTGATTATCAATATGCAATTTGAAGTAATGTAAAAGCTTAAACGGCTCGCCTCGGCAAAGCCCCGCTTTAGCCGGACCTCACAAGCCGGCGGATTCATTTTCTGTTGCAATTTCCTACAATTTCCGGGCTACGTTTGGTACTGTGGACGTGTTAGAAAATTATTTCACGCAGATTGCGTAGCGGACTTAGAGATTCGCGGCCATGTTTTATGATGCGCGCGAGCTTTCGCATTATTTATTTGCGGCCGTGTGCGAAAACGTCCAAGGCTCTAGTGTTGGCTGCAGTTCGTTGACCCGGCAAGCTTGGTGGGCAAACGAAGCCCACGCTAACCGAGCACGGAATCGCCCAAATGACAGCGCACTGAGAAGATGCGAGGTGCGCTCAATTCCGCCGGCCTTACCTTGAAGTGTGAATCAGCAGACGGCCTGCGGCGCGCGCACCGGTGCGCTCCAACGGATGACGGGTCAGGAATAGCACGCGGTGGTCTATTTAGGAATCTTCTATGTTTGTTTGCCAGCAATATGTGTCATTGTTAACTAATTCGAGTAACGTCACCTGCCAGATGTTACGCCACCGCCGGCTATGAGATCACCTCAGCAGGGAACTCCTGTGGGCCGGTTAGCTGCTGCGACGCGGTTGCCTCTGGAGAATTGGCTCGCTATTCGAATTATCCTTACGTTTTTACGGGAAAATTTCTCCACCGAAGATTACGATTAAATTGATTTATGTCAAGACCCCCCGAAAGCAGTAAAGTGGCGTGTCACACATTTTATTGCTCTTATATTTTGTAACTCTCGAATTGCTAATGTACCTACACCTATCTCGTCTGGCTGTCGTCTTGCGAGAGTGCAAAATTCTGTCGGAAAATTGTGTTCGGCCTAATTTCAAAATTATTTAAATGCTCATCGTAACACCCGATGCCTCTTAATTAGCAATTTATATGCACTCAATAATTGTATCAAGACCGGCTGACATAATAATGAGGGTTTTAATTTTTTAGTGAGGTCGTCTGCGGCAGTAAATAGTTTATTAATTAACGTGGGGAGAGCCTGGCTCGCAACCGTCCGATAGCCGGGGACGTTGTCGCTGGAGAGCTGCGTAAACATCGCATTGTAAAACACGATATCGCTTAGCTGGCTAATTAATTGCTGCGACTGGGCGCGGCAGCCGCGGGCTGGCCGGCGGATCCGGCGCGGGCTCGTTACGAGCTAACGAATGCGATCGGGGCATAACGACCGGCCGATGCACAAGTTGCCGGTTGTCGCTGCTCACTTCTAATTGTTTCGCCTATTTCACTTATTGCATGCCGACTAGAAATCGAATTATTATCATTGTTCAAGTCATATAATCGGACCAATTTGTTTTTAAAACCTTCTTGGAAATTTCACTGAACTCACAATTGTGTGGTAAAAGTCATGATTCAAGAGGCGTTTGTCTTCTCGAGTCCCGGTTTAATATGTGTCGAGGAAGAGCTAGCTCGGTTTAGCGTATGAGCTTACGGGAGTTATGGGGTCGTGTGATTGAAGCTGGAGCGAGACGTGTCACTTGATTTAATTAAGAGTCGCTGCACCCCCGCCCCGCACACCTTGTAGTGCCTTTGGGTTAATTTCCAACAGAGTCATTCCGCACTGGATTTATTTCGATATTAAACCTTCCCTGCGATGCGTTTACACGTATTAATATTAATATGGACGGGAAATGGCGTGTTAGGTTGAGATGAACACATGCCTGCCTCGTCACTCTCTCTACTTTTGAGTATAAACGTTACGACTTAAAAGGCGTCGAAAGGGTCAGATCTTCTAAATCCGCCACTGATTGCATCGTTTGCAGAAAATTGCTCTCATTCTTCATTGTTAGCTCCACGTCCTCGAGTTCAACATGTTATGCGAGATACGGTTCTTGAGGCGGGGACGAATCTTTCAGTAGAAATTAACACATTTCACTGCTTTTAAGTTATCCTCATAATTATATTGCAATTCGCAGTGATTATTAACTTTAAAAAAATAAAGACAAATCATACATGTCGAATTGATAAAGCAACTTTACGATTAGAATTTTCGGAATTGATAAACTTTAAAGAACTTAACCGAGAAAAGCGTAGGTGAGCAGATGTACCTATTTACTTTGGTTGGAACATTTCAGTGCGTGCATAACTTACCGCGCAACTATTTTAGTAAAGAATAAGGTACATTAATGTAATCTCTATTTATACCGCATTTGAATAAATTTTGCTAAAGAATGAATAACAGCAGACAATTAGGAGGAGATTTTGCGAATTTTCAGCGGCGGCGTAATGGGCTACTCTTGTCGGCCGTCATCACGCGTCGCGGGAGAAGTTTGTTATTAATTCATCGTTTCTCAACTCGCCCGCTTCCCTCTGCCGGCTCCGCTGTTCGCGTACAATTTGGAGTCCACAGATTTAGATTGGCTTTTGTACCTTCCGTGTATTTAGATGTATGGCGAGGTGTATTTTGTAATGCTCGGTGAATAAGCTGGCTAGTGCTCTTTGCGCAATTTCACCCGTAAGATGTCCACTGCTGGACATAGGTCGTCTGTCCACCATGTGGGTGGAAGTCCCTCGCTGCGCTTGCCGGTCCGTGGTCTCCGCTCTAACACTGCGGCCCCATCTGTCATCCGCTCTACGTGCGATGTGGCCTGCCCATTGCCACTTCTGCTAAGGTTACCGAACTTTAGTTCGTCTATGAATCTCCACATTTCTGATTCGATCACTCTGAGCTTTGAAATTAGGCCGCCGGTGAGAGACCATGTTTCCGCACTGTAAGCCATCACTGGTTAAAGAAGATGAAATACACACTGGTTAAAGAACTTCGTCTTAAGGCACTGAGGTATGCCTTTATACTTGTACTTTTTTCTTTATACTTTTTTCGTACTTCAATTACATTTAACTCTTTAAAGCTAATAAAAAAATCTGTAAGCTATACCGAGACAATTAAATTTCGTCACAAAAGAGAGTTTTGAGAGCCTAGTGACTTAGTGGTCTAATAGGTCTAACATGAAGCCAGAGATATCGGGTTCGAATCCCGGTCCGGATAATTATAATTTTATTTATAATTTATTCGGTATCTTGAAAGGGCTTGACAGTGGTCGGGCGATTGTCTTAATAGTGTCGCACCCGTGGGATAGCCATGCTGTAGTATATGCTGACGCACAAATTGTGCCGGCTCGTCCGAAGTGGATACCACGGGCTCACAGAATACTCAGCGTGAAAAGGTACTTGTACTGTGTTTCGCAGAGTGAGTGAGGATATAGAAGGCCCTTAAAAGTGCCGCTTAAACGGCGTAAAAAGCCGACAACACAACAATGCGCGGACTGTGGGGCGGTTGTTCATGGGCGGCGGTGTTCTGTTACCATATTGGATACCCACCTGCTCCGTTGTCCGCTATACTGTAAAAAGAAAAAAAAGCAAGTGTGATGTCCATTGTTTGAAATGACGAAGCCCCTGGGTTGGAACTAGAAATGAAATCTTCGCCACAATTATGGCGAGCCACAATCGGCAATCACATGATGGCCAAAATGCGTCCACGCGATGTTGATTGTGACATTGTGTGATAAAAGCGAAGCTCAGTCCCGCGGTCGCGCAGGGCGAGCGGGACACAGCGACCGCCACCCGCATTTGCGATGCAAATTGCGGCAACGCGCCGCGCCGCTCCACGCCGAGCCGCTCCACGCCGAGCCCGCTCTGCGCGACGCAATTATTTCTCAAAAATATTCATTTGTTCGCGTTTAGCGGATTCGCGGTGCAGCGCGGCGTTGTGCAAGTTTGCACTAAACTTGGCGAAACAAGCCTTTGTGCGCGCGACTGTCTCACTCGCATTGTCTCCTAGGTTAACTAGATTTTTTCCCGAGTAAGTCGAGACCGTTGTCGGTGCTTGGATTGTAATAGGGGAATTCAATAGCTAACTGGCTGCGAGGAGACCGTGTGAAGTTTCGTGAGAAGTTGGGAACGCGGTGCGCGATTGAACGTTATCATATTTCAAAAGATTTCGCAAAGCGAATAAGAACGGAGGCAAGAAGCGTGCGGTGAAACCAACTCTGAGCGTGGGTATTAGAAACGCTCCGATTACCACGGCACTCTGTCTTGACTTCTATGACTTTTTATTCTTTGAATAAAATTATTCGCCACCTATCGGTTATTAACTCTCCTATTATATCTTAATAATTCTAAACGATTGAGGTAAATCCTTGGGAAATGGCCGCCATCGTTTTCAAACAAATTGTATATTGTGTTCTGTTGCTTATGATTAAAATATATTGCGAAGCAAAACTTCTTGCGTGCGTATTATGCATAAACTGTAGTTCAATGCTACTATGTCAAGTCTTATGGTCACGAAGAATACGACAAGCTTAATGTAGTCTAACGTACGCTACAATGCTTATACAGAGATTCGAGTTTACATAACTGGTTATAAGTAAGCAAGGTACTCTCATTAATACGTTTTGCCTTGCAATGGTTAGTGGCGAGGAGAAAGAGACAAGGCACACGCTCTATTCACCCTAAGCTCGGACTGACATTGACTTTGCTAGATCGCTGCAGCACCTCCGGCTTGACCGCGTTCCGCTAACGGTACCCATTCGAAGGTTTCCTCTGGCGCGTGACACACTTGTGCGTCCATTCACCTTTGCCATTTCGGCGCTGTGGATTGTGGCCCGTCTATGGATTAGGACGAGGGATTCTCTTTTAAATGATGAAAAAGCACGAAAAATGAATAAAAATGAGAGCAACCGTTAGAGTTCGACGCACTCGCGTATGTCCGCGTTGAGTAAAAGCTAACAGTTTCACCAAATAACTGTTACTGTGATGGTTCAATTAAATCAAAGCTTCAACTGGCTAGGTAAACCGATCCGTAGCTGATGTATTTATTATAATTAACTTATGTTGTATTATAAGTGGTTGTGCTTTTGATGCAACCCGGCCTGGTTGCATGGGAAACTTTGGCGAGAACGCCCTCTTTTTAAATGTGAACAAAGTTAACAATCACGCTCAACTTTGCAATAGCTATTGTCATTTCGATATTATACAAAAAACGAGATTTCGTTCAGCCTGCCCTTGCATAAGGGAGGTACCATCTGTTATGCGTAGTTCCCATAGCATATTAGTGACAACAGCGTTTCAATTGGCTCAACCGCTTTAATCTCGGATAAGCACGAGCTGCCCGGCTTCTGGCCTTTCTTTTATTAGTTTAGGATTAATAGATCATCTAGGTGGAATTAAACTCCGAGTTGGCAAAAGAGAGATACGCATACCGTTTCTGTTTTGAGCTGCTTGAAACGAGAAATATATTATATTGGCTATGTAGTTGAATTGAAACGTAATTTTGGGGAAATAGATAAAGGTGCGAAACAAATCCATACAAAGACGAGTAATGAAATTTTGAAACTTTTAAAGCTCCGCAACAAACCGGTTTAAGGAAGCTATTTGGCTCTACTTCCACCACTTCGAGCGGCATAATTACATCGCTTTGCTTATTTTCCTACGCCCGTTCTATGAAAATTAATTTTCGACTTTAATATAAAACGGTATCTTTTGTTTAGTGATTCGCCGTTCAACGGAACACTTAGATTTATTCTTATTTTCAGTCAGCGTTGTTATGGTGTTTGCTAATAGCGTAGCCGGGGCCCGAGGGGTCGCCGGGTTATGAGTCCAGTTAGCGGGAGATTGGTGGCCGTGGGCCGAACGCGCCCGCTCATTACACCGCTCGTTACCGACGCGTCTTACGGTTACCGTCGCGTTTTATAGCCACATTAAAGCCACGAAACGAATTGTATTACACTCTTTTCAGCGCCACGGCGAATACACTCTATTATAACTCATCGTGAACTTATAATGCCATATTTTAGCAATACATTCCAACCGTTGCGTTCGCACCCAAATGGCTCGAAATTAAAGTGTATGTAGGTGAATTATTGCTTTTACCAATAACATTTCTCCACGTGCACGGGGCACCGAGCGCCGCGTTGTTGCGTGCGTGTGATTACCTGGCCCGTTTTGTTCAGTAATATATTCACATTTTCACCACCTCCTCATCCTTAATGTTTCGTTTCCTTCTCTTTGCAAAGTAAATTCTATCGCCCGACCACAGCGCCGTTTCGCTTTACAGAGAGTTGTAATAACAGCGCTGTAAATGTGGTTCCGTATACTTTGTGGGAATAAATTATGTTCTCTATAGTTAATTAGTGCAACGTGTCCCGTGCCCCGCGGATGCACGCGTTCCCTTGCATCCGTTGCAACGGTAGTGCTTATCCACACAAGAAAACGTCTTAGCAACATATTTCAAATAGTTCAATGCTTAACTTATGTGCACAAGAATTGATCTCCTAATGCCATGCCAATTAGCAAGGCGAAGTCGTAGCACCCCACCTACATTATATTGTTAACAATCTAATCGTGTATATTCTGTTGTACCAACGACGTCCTTACCTCAACCGCTTGACCGAATTGATGTGTCGCAAACTGATTTAAAACCATTACCATTCCATTCGGCCGCTAAGCAAATAGGCAAGGGGCAAATGTTGCAAAATGAATAGTCGAACTAAACCGTTTTTCACTTTCTCGCACCGTCACCGAAGCCCGTGAGCCGCGAACATTTCTTACTCGTCGCTGAAGCCAATGGGGCGCCCGAATTAAGCCCTAAATCCTTTCCGCAGCAACATCCCAAATAGTTACTATTCCGTGCGCTCCGTCCACTCGAAGCGGCGGCGCTTGCAAATCTCCTCGGACTACGTTCATCCCTATGATGGCCGTTTGGCATTATTTTGCGCAATATCATGTCACGATATCCTTCACGATCTACATACTGAGTGGCATGTTTGTGAGGGTGGAACTAGGGTGATGGGTGTGACGGCTGGGTGCGGCGCGGCCGAGTCGATGATGCGGCGATGCCCGTGCTGTTTTACGAGAAGGGCGCGCCGCCAATTTTGATGAAAGCATCGCCGGCCGCGCCCGCGACACCTCGCCACTGAACCGAGTAGCAATCGCCCTATATCGGGCTGTGCGATATTTACAAGTGCCCTTTGACTGATGACCGTTGTTCTGTTTCCGACTCTTCATCGACCTCCACTGAGATGAGAGGCTTTAAGGTTTCCGTGTATGTCCAAGATATACTCTGGAGACATATTGTGTAGCTTAACGATTAATCATCAATCAATGAGCTCATTTTTTTGTAAGCTGAAGCTTTAGATATTTTTCAAATAGGATATCTACTGTTTTCGCCAATTTCATGTATTTATTCAGATTATAGAACTATGCCTTTGTACAACATAGTATGGTCTGTGTAAATGAATCTTTTGATTTTAGGCGACACTTGTCCTAAAAATAACACAATATAAATCCAATAAATGCTGAAGTTTACCTTGTTAATGTTAATAGAAATCTTACATTTTATGATTCTTTTGAAAAAGTTCGTGAACATTATATTTGTTACCTGAATCTGTCCCGAGGATAGTGGCGCTATGTGGACCTTATCGTATTTATAAAAAAAACAGCAGCTTTATAACTCTATAATACATCGTACATTTGATAACACAATTTGATACTACTTCGATAAATATTCAAGTTGCCTATACTTAATTTGATGTCAACAATATAAGTTGGTTAGTTCAGCGAATGTAATGTATTTTATTTTAATATGTCTAGAGTCCATCAATATTAAATGAATGTATAAAATTGTAGTATTAGTCCCGACAGGGCGTGGGCGAGAGTAGGCGTGGTCTCGCCCCGCCCAACTCATCCGCCCGCCTTCGCCCTTCGCCACCTTTTCGTGAAAATGTCGAGGCCTTCTATTCCAAAGGCAGCAGGAGGTAGCCAATCAAACGCCCTAATTAAAATGAGAAATATAACTTTTGAAACGCAGCGATAGTTGCACACGCCGACACGAGCTGTCTAATGGGAAAAGTTAACGAAGACGGGGCTCTCCTTTCGCGTGCCGTAAAAATCATTTCGTCGGAATTGATTACATTTAGCTGGAGACGACAAAAGAGACGAGCATTATCTCAGCGGCAGCCTGCGGGCCAGATAAACTTGTTACAGCAGGATACACGCGCCAACCGCGCCGCAGCGGAAAATCTCTAATGCCATTCCGGCCACCGTCATCGAGATACGTTTGTGCCGTAATTTTATTTACCATCGATGTAAGCGATTTCGTATAGGCTAAATTGTTTGTTTGTATTCAATCTTGTCAAATCGCGGAGCCCGTAAGCTCCACTTGTTGTTTTTGGCTGCGTGTCCCAATCCCCTTTATCCCCACCAAACTTTTTCACATATGTACGTCGCACTTTGTGATGTCCCGTTAAATGGACGTGGAAAAGTAAAACTCATCTAGTAATCTAAAGTAAAACTCATGCTGCAGAAGAACAGTACGTAATGCTGGCAGAAGAAACGTAAAAAAGTTGAACGAGTTGAATATGATCGTAAAATAAAGTCAAGTTTAACCCCAATAGCAAGAACTTATAAAAAAGTCCCACTAAACGATTATATATTATAGATACAGTATAAACTCTATATAACGACACTGAAGGGACTTTGCATTTTATAGCGTTATAAAGAGTTGTCGTTAAATGGAGAGAAGAA